>JASKUP010000223.1:197500-204251 GCA_030448955.1 Trichopoda pennipes | reverse complement strand
GGGGCGTTCTATACAGTTATGTATAATAATATTTATATTATTTATACCTCTATCTAGAGCGTACCTTGAGCATATATGCTGTGACCCGAAAGATGGTGAACTATACTTGATCAGGTTGAAGTCAGGGGAAACCCTGATGGAAGACCGAAACAGTTCTGACGTGCAAATCGATTGTCAGAATTGAGTATAGGGGCGAAAGACCAATCGAACCATCTAGTAGCTGGTTCCCTCCGAAGTTTCCCTCAGGATAGCTGGTGCATTTAAAGATTATGTAAAATAATCTTATCTGGTAAAGCGAATGATTAGAGGCCTTAGGGTCGAAACGACCTTAACCTATTCTCAAACTTTAAATGGGTAAGAACCTCACCTTTCTTGGTATGAAGGTTGTGGTTGTGATATAATGTGCCCAGTGGGCCACTTTTGGTAAGCAGAACTGGCGCTGTGGGATGAACCAAACGTAATGTTACGGTGCCCAAATTAACAACTCATGCAGATACCATGAAAGGCGTTGGTTGCTTAAAACAGCAGGACGGTGGACATGGAAGTCGTAATCCGCTAAGGAGTGTGTAACAACTCACCTGCCGAAGCAACTAGCCCTTAAAATGGATGGCGCTTAAGTTGTATACCTATACATTACCGCTAAAGTAGATGGTTTATGTTCAATCTCGGTTGAATTAATAAACTTTGAAACTTTAGTGAGTAGGAGGGTACAATGGTGAGCATAGAAGTGTTTGGCGTAAGCCTGCATGGAGCTGCCATTGGTACAGATCTTGGTGGTAGTAGCAAATAATCGAATGAGACCTTGGAGGACTGAAGTGGAGAAGGGTTTCGTGTGAACAGTGGTTGATCACGAGTTAGTCGGTCCTAAGTTCAAGGCGAAAGCCGAAAATTTTCAAGTAATAATGAAAAGTAAAAAATTATTTTTTTACATAGTAGTTGACCTCTTGAATAATTTTGAACGAAAGGGAATACGGTTCCAATTCCGTAACCTGTTGAGTATCCGTTTGTTATTAAATATGGGCCTTGTGCTCATCCTGGCAACAGGAACGACCATAAAGAAGCCGTCGAGAGATATCGGAAGAGTTTTCTTTTCTGTTTTATAATCGTACTACCATGGAAGTCTTTCGAAGAGAGATATGGTAGATGGATTAGAAGAGCATGACATTTACTGTTGTGTCGATATTTTCTCCTCGGACCTTGAAAATTTATGGCGGGGTCACGCAAACTTCTCAACAGGCCGTACCAATATCCGCAGCTGGTCTCCAAGGTGAAGAGTCTCTAGTCGATAGAATAATGTAGGTAAGGGAAGTCGGCAAATTAGATCCGTAACTTCGGGATAAGGATTGGCTCTGAAGATTGAGATAGTCGGGCTTGATTGGGAAGCAATAACATGGTTTATGTACTCGTTCTGGGTAAATAGAGATATTCTCGTATCTTGTTCCCCGGATAGTAGTTACGTAGCCAATTGTGGAACTTTCTTGCTAAAATTTTTAGGGAATTATCGCAAGGTATATTTCTTTTAAATTATAACGACTATCAATTAACAATCAATTCAGAACTGGCACGGACTTGGCGAATCCGACTGTCTAATTAAAACAAAGCATTGTGATGGCCCTAACGGGTGTTGACACAATGTGATTTCTGCCCAGTGCTCTGAATGTCAAAGTGAAGAAATTCAAGTAAGCGCGGGTAAACGGCGGGAGTAACTATGACTCTCTTAAGGTAGCCAAATGCCTCGTCATCTAATTAGTGACGCGCATGAATGGATTAACGAGATTCGCTCTGTCCCTATCTACTCATACATATATACGAGTTTGTGGCAAACAGACGTGTTAATTTCTATCGTTAGTGTATTTGTGTTATAATTCCTCCGTTTTTAATTGTATAATAACGGGAGTGGTATCAAAAAATAGTGCGGAGTGTGCGCAATCCGTGGATATATACATTGTTAAGGTGCGGATGAAATTTCTCGCAGATTTAATGTTTTGAAAATTTTTTGACATTTGTGCTTATAGACACGTATTGTATTGTAACTTTTTGAATAGTTCCGTGAATTTTGTTTGGAAAATTTGGAAAGTGATTGTGAAAAATAGTGTGTTTTCCGCTCTATCCGGTGGTATAAAATTTGTGCCGGTGTGAATAAAACTTTTTGCGTGGTAGACTTTTTAAAATTCCTTTTCTTTTTCTTGGCTGCAAGGGGTTCTTGAGTAAAACTCACCCCCATTTTTGTTTTTGTTATAAAACACTGACTTTTGTTTGGAGAGTTCCGGGAGTGGTACTGACTTGTAGTGCTAATTTTGCTGAATCTGTGCATATAACATTTTTGCGATTCGGAACAATATTTTCCGCGTTATTAATTTTTTAAATTTTTTATAAATTGTGCTAATACCCGGCATTGTGCTGCCGGCGAATTCATTTTGTTTGTGCGATTTGACTATTGAGTTTTTTGGATTTCTGGAATTGTTTTTGGCTGCTCCTTGAATATTTTTTCGGCTATCTTTTGTGGAAATACGAAGGTAGGTGAAAAGTTTTTTGTATTTTGTGAATTTTTTCGGTATGACGCCTAAGCCTGTTGTGCGTAAGGCGCCGAAGGGTGATGCTGGGGGCGCGATGTCGGATGCGTCTGGCATGGTGCTGTTGCCGTCGATGGGACAGAAGGTCCGTCATGCAGATACGGACAGCGATGTCGATGCCGTCAAGAGGGCGAAGTTAAGTTCGCCATTGGTGGGGCGTGCTGGTTCTACTGGCGTTTCTGCTGCTGCGACTGATGTTGGTGAAGATGCCGTGTCTGTTAGTGATGAGGTGGAGGTGACATCCTATGCTTCGTTTGCGTCCCCTGTGGACGTGGCGGCACAGGCGAAGGCTCGCAGGCGCCGTGGCAAGAAGGTTGGTGTTGTAGATGGGGGTGGAAATTCGGTCATCGCTGCGATGAAGGCTGTGACTGCGGATTTGATGGCAGTGGTGCTTGCGGATGGAGCGGATCGTGGCGTCGCATTAAAGGTCTCGGCCATTGCGTCGAGGTATGAAACGCTGTTGTTTGGTGCGTTAGCGGATAATGAGCGTTTGAGAGGACGTTTGGAGGTGACTACTGGTGTTGTGCCTGCTGTTCCTGCTAGTGTGCCGAGGGCTGTTGTGGCAGTACCAGATGTTGGGCCTGGAGGCGCGGCATTTCCTGTGCTGCCAAAGCCGGTGGAGACCTGGTCTGTGGTCGTCAAAGGCAGGGGCAAGCAGACGTCCAAGGAGGTTGTGGAGAAGGTGGTAAAGGAGGTGGGGCCCACATTGGGCGTACGTGTTCACGGCGTGCGTCCAATGAAGTCGGGAGGTGCGGTGATACGTACACCGTCGGTTGCTGAACGGGAGAAGGTGGCAGCGAACGCCAAGTTTGCTGAAGTTGGCCTGGAGGTTAGCGTTCAGGACAAACTGGGTCCTAGAGTGGTGGTTCAGCGAGTACATGCTGAAATAACCCCGGACGAGTTTATGGCGGAGCTGTACGAGCTTAATCTGAAGGATACGATGACCAGAGAGGCTTTTAGCAAGGCTGTGCGGTTGGTCAGCGCTCCATGGCGGGCTAAGGATAATGGCAGCATTAATGTCGTATTGGAGTGCACGGGCAGAATTGCGGCGAAACTGCACGAAACGGGGGCCTACATTAAATGGTTCCGTTTCCAGGTACGGCCGCAGGACGTGGTGCAGTCTTGCTATAGATGTCTGGGCTTTGATCACAGGGTCCAGGCATGCCGGATGGTGGAGGAGACGTGCTCGAGATGCGGTGTGCCTGGTCATCGAGCAGGGAGCTGTACCGGTAATATTAGTTGCCGCGATTGCCGATTCAAAGGTCTGGCTGCCGACCACAGGATGTTGACGATGGCATGCCCGATATACGCGGCTATGGTGGCTAGGGCGAATTCTCGGCATTAGTATGGAGAGTCTCATCATTCTTCAGCAGAATCTGCAGCGGGCGTATCGGGCGACGTGTATTTTTGGGCGGACCATTAGGCAGCGGCGGGCTTCTTTTGCCCTTTTGCAGGAGCCGTATTTCTCGAATGGCCGCGTTAGGGGCTTACCGGCTGCAATGCGGGTATTTACGAATTTGCCGGGCAATTCTGCGGTAGTTGTGGATGATCCTGACATTGCCTGTACTGTGGTAAGTCGTGCTCGATGGGGGGTTTGTGTGGCTGTTGAGGGCCCTTTCGGTCGTTTATTTTTGGCGAGCATATACTGTCCGCCTAGTAGTACTTTGGGCCGTTATATTGGGTACATGGATACGGTGTTACTACTTGCGGGTAACGTTCCGATTGTCCTGGGCTTGGACGCGAATGCATGTTCTCGTATGTGGTTCAGCAAAATGCACAGGTTAGCGCCTGCGTATTCGAGCTACATGCGGGGAATTATGCTTAGCGAGTGGCTACTGACAAAGGGTGCTTCTGTGTTGAATGAGGCCAGTGAGTTATACACTTTTGACGGTCCAAATGGTACTAGTGATATAGATGTTACTGTGGCAAATAATGCGGCAGTCGCATCTTATATCTTTAGGTGGAGAGTACGTGACAATGGTGGTGAAAGTGATCACAATCGCATTGAGATTGAGGTCATTTTTCGCAGGAGCACATTGTCGATCTCGTCTCCGCGGCGTTGGCGGTTGAACGATGCGAATTGGTCTAGTTATGCTGACTACTTTCGAGCAGTAGTGTTGAGCATGTCGTTGGGGGCATTTCGTGCACTGACGGTAGACCAGCAGTTGGAGCAAATAGATCAGTGGATGTGTACTGTTAATGACGCTTTGCTTGGTCGATGTCGCAGGACTCGGCCAGGGGGCGTCAGATGGTGGACTAGCGAGCTGACTTTGATGCGAAGGGGCGTCAGGCGACTCAGGAAGTTATTCCAGAGGGCGCGGCGCACTGGAGCTGAGGATTTAGCTGTGCGTAAAGCGATTTATTTGGGTCAACTGCGTGTCTACAAGAAGCGTGTGGAACAGGTTAAAGAGGAGGAATGGAGGGCCTTTGTTCAGGAGAATAGGGACGATCCTTGGGGCCGGGTTTATCGTATTTTTAGGGGTAGGCGCACGGAGCTCACTGTGGAATCCATCCAGGTTGGTAGTTCTGAACTGACTTCCTGGCGGGGTTGCATGGAGGCTTTGTTGGGGGCTTTCTTTCCAGATGCGGCTCGGGGCGATCGCCCTCCTCTCATTAGGGAGGAGATCGGCTCACCAATTCTGAGGGAGGAAGTCTCTGATAGTATTTATCGGGTCAGGAGCAGAAAGTCTCCGGGTATTGACGGCATGACTGGAGAGATGTGTAAAAGCATCTGGAAGGCTGTGCCGGAATATTTGGAGGCGGTCTACGAGAAGTGTTTCAGTGAGGGCTATTTCCCGTCTGCTTGGAAAAGTGCTCGCGTTGTTGTTCTCCTGAAGTCTCCTGATAGGATTCGGAGTAATCCGCGCTCTTATCGGGGCATCAGCCTTCTCCCAGTACTTGGCAAAGTACTTGAGAGGATGATGGTGACGCGACTAAAGGAGTGCATCAGCGGGGGTCTTTCTGAGTACCAGTTTGGCTTTAGGGAGGGGAGGTCTGTTGAGGATGCGTGGCTGCATGTTAGGCGCTGCGTTGGCGATTCTACGGAGAGATATGTCCTTGGTCTGTTTGTTGATTTTAAGGGTGCGTTTGACTACCTTTTGTGGGGCCCAGTTCTCGATAGAATACAAAGCGTAGGCTGTCGGGAGCTAGCCTTATGGGAGAGCTATTTCAGCGGCAGGAAAGCTTGTGTGGTAGGCGCCGGCGATACGGTCTGGAGGGATGTTGTCCGTGGTTGTCCGCAGGGCTCCATTTGTGGTCCATTCATTTGGAACCTTATGATGGATTCCCTGCTAAGGCAGCTCGGGGATCAGTCCTTCAGGCTGTGTGCATATGCGGATGATCTGCTCATTTTGATTGAGGGTCAAGCTCGTATTGACCTAGAGAGAAAGGGTGAGCAGGCCATGCACATTGTTTGTGAATGGGGTGCCAGTGTCGGTGTCGATGTGGCAATGGACAAGACTGTGATGATGTTGCTGAAAGGCAAATTGTCGCAGAATCGTCCACCGTGCATACGATCTGGCGACATTAGTCTCAGGTATGTGACGCAAGTTAAATACCTGGGAATAATGGTGGCAGAAAGGATGAACTTTCTAGTTCATCCTGTCTATGTGAGGGACAAGCTGACTGCGGTTGTGGGTAGAGTTAGGCGCATACTTAGGTCTGACTGGGGCCTTAGCAGGCGTGCTACTCGTACCATATATGACGGGCTATTTGTTGCATGTGCGGCATATGGTGCGCCTGTTTGGTACGATCTAGTTATGTCTGTTATCGGCCGGAACAAGGTCCTATCTTGCCAGAGAGTGGCTATGCTCGCTTGCATGCCAGTTTGTCGGACAGTTTCAACAGATGCTCTTCAGGTCTTGCTGGGTGTAGCCCCCCTTGACTTGGAAGTGACGCGTCGTGCTGTCGCTTTCAAGATCAAACGGGGACTACCACTTCTCGGACATGACTGGCTTTCTGCTGCAGATTTGGTGGATACGAGATCGGAAACGGTCAAGAGGCTTCTGGATGAGCGTCTTGTTTCTATCTGGAAAAGCAGGTGGGAGAACAGCGATGCGGGTAGAGTCACGTATGAGTTCATACGTGACCCTACTTTCGTACGGGAACACCCAGACTTTTGCTTCGGCTTAAGCCTGGGCTTTCTGCTGACCGGACATGGTTCTCTGAATGCATTTTTG
>JASKUP010000223.1:172500-192500 GCA_030448955.1 Trichopoda pennipes | reverse complement strand
TGATAAAATAGTATATAAGTACTATTAAACTTAAGTTATTATTAAAAACATATATAAATGAAATGATAACTTATAACGTGAAAGTTTTAATATAACTTATTAATATAACATAAGTTATTACTTGAAATATATAAATAAATTAATAATTTAATAAATAAAAATTTACAGGAATTTATATTGATCAACTTAAGTTGTAGTTCATAAACTTGCAAGTTAAATTATAATAAAATATATAAACTATAAGTTCAAACATAAGTTGAAACACTAATCAACTTAAGTTGTAGTTCATAAACTTGCAAGTTGAATTATAATAAAATATATTAACTAAAAGTTCAAACATAAGTTGAAACAATAATCAAATAGTAAATTAGTTACTATTAAACTTAAGTTATTATTAAAAACATATATAAATAAAACGAAAACTTATAACGTGAAAGTTATAATATAACTTATTAATATAACATAAGTTATTACTTGAAATATATAAAAAAATTAATAATTTAATAAATAAAAATTTACAGGAATTTATATTGATCAACTTAAGTTGTAGTTCATAAACTTGCAAGTTAAATTATAATAAAATATATAAAATGATAACTTATAACGTGAAAGTTATAATATAACTTATTAATATAACATAAGTTATTACTTCAAATATATAAATAAATTAATAACTTAAAACTTGCAAAGTTAAATTATAATAAAATACATAAACTATAAGTTCAAACATAAGTTGAAGCACTGATAAAATAGTATATAAGTACTATTAAACTTAAGTTATTATTAAAAACATATATAAATGAAATGATAACTTATAACGTGAAAGTTTTAATATAACTTATTAATATAACATAAGTTATTACTTGAAATATATAAATAAATTAATAATTTAATAAATAAAAATTTACAGGAATTTATATTGATCAACTTAAGTTGTAGTTTATAAACTTGCAAGTTAAATTATAATAAAATATATAAACTATAAGTTCAAACATAAGTTGAAACACTAATCAACTTAAGTTGTAGTTCATAAACTTGCAAGTTGAATTATAATAAAATATATTAACTAAAAGTTCAAACATAAGTTGAAACAATAATCAAATAGTAAATTAGTTACTATTAAACTTAAGTTATTATTAAAAACATATATAAATAAAACGAAAACTTATAACGTGAAAGTTATAATATAACTTATTAATATAACATAAGTTATTACTTGAAATATATAAAAAAATTAATAATTTAATAAATAAAAATTTACAGGAATTTATATTGATCAACTTAAGTTGTAGTTCATAAACTTGCAAGTTAAATTATAATAAAATATATAAACTATAAGTTCAAACATAAGTTGAAATAATATAACTTATTAATATAACATAAGTTATTACTTCAAATATATAAATAAATTAATAACTTAAAACTTGCAAAGTTAAATTATAATAAAATACATAAACTATAAGTTCAAACATAAGTTGAAGCACTGATAAAATAGTATATAAGTACTATTAAACTTAAGTTATTATTAAAAACATATATAAATGAAATGATAACTTATAACGTGAAAGTTTTAATATAACTTATTAATATAACATAAGTTATTACTTGAAATATATAAATAAATTAATAATTTAATAAATAAAAATTTACAGGAATTTATATTGATCAACTTAAGTTGTAGTTTATAAACTTGCAAGTTAAATTATAATAAAATATATAAACTATAAGTTCAAACATAAGTTGAAACACTAATCAACTTAAGTTGTAGTTCATAAACTTGCAAGTTGAATTATAATAAAATATATTAACTAAAAGTTCAAACATAAGTTGAAACAATAATCAAATAGTAAATTAGTTACTATTAAACTTAAGTTATTATTAAAAACATATATAAATAAAACGAAAACTTATAACGTGAAAGTTATAATATAACTTATTAATATAACATAAGTTATTACTTGAAATATATAAAAAAATTAATAATTTAATAAATAAAAATTTACAGGAATTTATATTGATCAACTTAAGTTGTAGTTCATAAACTTGCAAGTTAAATTATAATAAAATATATAAAATGATAACTTATAACGTGAAAGTTATAATATAACTTATTAATATAACATAAGTTATTACTTCAAATATATAAATAAATTAATAACTTAAAACTTGCAAAGTTAAATTATAATAAAATACATAAACTATAAGTTCAAACATAAGTTGAAGCACTGATAAAATAGTATATAAGTACTATTAAACTTAAGTTATTATTAAAAACATATATAAATGAAATGATAACTTATAACGTGAAAGTTTTAATATAACTTATTAATATAACATAAGTTATTACTTGAAATATATAAATAAATTAATAATTTAATAAATAAAAATTTACAGGAATTTATATTGATCAACTTAAGTTGTAGTTCATAAACTTGCAAGTTAAATTATAATAAAATATATAAACTATAAGTTCAAACATAAGTTGAAACACTAATCAACTTAAGTTGTAGTTCATAAACTTGCAAGTTGAATTATAATAAAATATATTAACTAAAAGTTCAAACATAAGTTGAAACAATAATCAAATAGTAAATTAGTTACTATTAAACTTAAGTTATTATTAAAAACATATATAAATAAAACGAAAACTTATAACGTGAAAGTTATAATATAACTTATTAATATAACATAAGTTATTACTTGAAATATATAAAAAAATTAATAATTTAATAAATAAAAATTTACAGGAATTTATATTGATCAACTTAAGTTGTAGTTCATAAACTTGCAAGTTAAATTATAATAAAATATATAAAATGATAACTTATAACGTGAAAGTTATAATATAACTTATTAATATAACATAAGTTATTACTTCAAATATATAAATAAATTAATAACTTAAAACTTGCAAAGTTAAATTATAATAAAATACATAAACTATAAGTTCAAACATAAGTTGAAGCACTGATAAAATAGTATATAAGTACTATTAAACTTAAGTTATTATTAAAAACATATATAAATGAAATGATAACTTATAACGTGAAAGTTTTAATATAACTTATTAATATAACATAAGTTATTACTTGAAATATATAAATAAATTAATAATTTAATAAATAAAAATTTACAGGAATTTATATTGATCAACTTAAGTTGTAGTTTATAAACTTGCAAGTTAAATTATAATAAAATATATAAACTATAAGTTCAAACATAAGTTGAAACACTAATCAACTTAAGTTGTAGTTCATAAACTTGCAAGTTGAATTATAATAAAATATATTAACTAAAAGTTCAAACATAAGTTGAAACAATAATCAAATAGTAAATTAGTTACTATTAAACTTAAGTTATTATTAAAAACATATATAAATAAAACGAAAACTTATAACGTGAAAGTTATAATATAACTTATTAATATAACATAAGTTATTACTTGAAATATATAAAAAAATTAATAATTTAATAAATAAAAATTTACAGGAATTTATATTGATCAACTTAAGTTGTAGTTCATAAACTTGCAAGTTAAATTATAATAAAATATATAAACTATAAGTTCAAACATAAGTTGAAACACTAATCAACTTAAGTTGTAGTTCATTAACTTGCAAGTTGAATTATAATAAAATATATTAACTAAAAGTTCAAACATAAGTTGAAACAATAATCAAATAGTAAATTAGTTACTATTAAACTTAAGTTATTATTAAAAACATATATAAATAAAACGATAACTTATAACGTGAAAGTTATAATATAACTTATTAATATAACATAAGTTATTACTTGAAATATATAAATAAAAAAATAATAACTTAAAACTTGCAAGATAAATTATAATAAAATATATAAACTATGACTAAAATCTGTATTTTATAAACTGATAGTTATGTTTTTAATATATTTTAAAACTAAATTTTTATATAATCAAAGTCGTATAGTTAAAATATGGATTTTATTAACTATAAGTTCAAACATAAGTTGAAACACTAATCAACTTAAGTTGTAGTTCATAAACTTGCAAGTTAAATTATAATAAAATATATAAACTAAAAGTTCAAACATAAGTTGAAACAATAATCAAATAGTAAATAAGTTACTATTAAACTTAAGTTATTATTAAAAAAATATATAAATAAAACGATAACTTGTAACGTGAAAGTTATAATATAACTTATTAAGATAACATAAGTTATTACTTGAAATATATAAAAAAATTAATAATTTAATAAATAAAAATTTACAGAAATTTATATTGATCAACTTAAGTTGTAGTTCATAAACTTGCAAGTTAAATTATAATAAAATATATAAACTATAAGTTCAAACATAAGTTGAAACACTAATCAACTTAAGTTGTAGTTCATTAACTTGCAAGTTGAATTATAATAAAATATATTAACTAAAAGTTCAAACATAAGTTGAAACAATAATCAAATAGTAAATTAGTTACTATTAAACTTAAGTTTATTATTAAAAACATATATAAATAAAACGATAACTTATAACGTGAAAGTTATAATATAACTTATTAATATAACATAAGTTATTACTTGAAATATATAAATAAAAAAATAATAACTTAAAACTTGCAAGATAAATTATAATAAAATATATAAACTATGACTAAAATCTGTATTTTATAAACTGATAGTTATGTTTTTAATATATTTTAAAACTAAATTTTTATATAATCAAAGTCGTATAGTTAAAATATGGATTTTATTAACTATAAGTTCAAACATAAGTTGAAACACTAATCAACTTAAGTTGTAGTTCATAAACTTGCAAGTTAAATTATAATAAAATATATTAACTAAAAGTTCAAACATAAGTTGAAACAATAATCAAATAGTAAATAAGTTACTATTAAACTTAAGTTTATTATTAAAAACATATATAAATAAAACGATAACTTATAACGTGAAAGTTATAATATAACTTATTAATATAACATAAGTTATTACTTGAAATATATAAATAAATTTATAATTTAATAAATAAAAATTTACAGGAATTTGTATTGATCAACTTAAGTTGTAGTTCATAAACTTGCAAGTTAAATTATAATAAAATATATAAACTATGACTAAAATCTGTATTTTATAAACTGATAGTTATGTTTTTAATATATTTTAAAACTAAATTTTTATATAATCAAAGTCGTATAGTTAAAATTTGGATTTTATGAACTTGTAAATATTATTAAAATATGTTAATATAAAGTGTTTTATAAACTAATAAAATAAATTACACGTTATATAACTTTTATAACTTATATATGAAAACAATTAAATGAAATAAAGTGAAAAAAATCCACAATAAAAAAAAAGTAATAAAGAAGAAATATGTGTTTAATATGTAAAATATAATTATTTATTTCACAATACATCCGTTTTAGTAAAAACATAATGTTTAAAGTAGATAATTTTACGAAATTGGCGGATCAGTTGCTTGAAAACATCTATAAGTATAGTTATTAAAGTATTTGCGCTACATCACTTTACCCTAGAAGTTTGTTTAAAAAAAAAAAAAAACAAAATTGGCGGATAAGTTGCTTGAAAACATCTATAGGTATTATGCTTAAATTGTGTATTGTTAAGCAATTTACCTCACAATTTTGTTTTACATATTGTATTATTTGATTAAAATTGATACTTATATTTGTTTAGTGGATAGTTTTGTGTGAGCTCACGTCGGCCTAATTTGTAATTATTAATTTTTATAAATGGGTAAACTGAGATTTTGCTATTAAACACCACAGCATTAATGGAAAATGAATTTTTTTTTTAGCGTATATCGCTAAAACAGAAATTATTAAAAATTATAATATAATATGAAGAGTAAAACAAAAAGTTTGCAATTAAGATTCTCTTTCGTTGGGTGATTGGTTTTGGGGTTCTCATCGTCCGCCTAATTTGTAATTTTTTTTTTTTATAAATGGGTAGATCGAGAATTTTTGTTAAACCACACTAAAAATGGAAGTATGAAATCAATAAATGTATTTTTTAAACGGATGGTTTTTTTTAAATGGATTCTTTGTCGGCCTAATTTGTATTTTTTTGGGTAAGCAAAGAATCCGTTACACCACCAATATATTATTTTATATAATAATATATATTATTTATATTATATCCTCATTATCCATCGTGCTTTAAATTAATTGAAGCAAAGATGGATTTACGTTTTATTATTTTTATTGTTTTCTGGAAGAGTTAAAAATATTATCCAACCCTTTGGGTAAAACCCATATAAAAAATAAAATGAAAAAACATTATACCGCGTGTGGGCAACCGGTTCAATTAAGAATGTATTGTATGGATTTTTGACGGTTGGAGTATTATTCAGTATATACAATACACAGTGCTTGTCTATTAGGCCAGTGGCGTTTTAAATAAATAAGTAGATAGACAAACGAGAATAGCACGCAAAAGTACAAAAGTTACAAGAAGGCGGCAAAGTACAAAAGTACAAGAAGGCAAAAGTACAAAAAGGCAAAAATGCTGCAAATAGAGTAAAATACATATAAAGAAGAACAAAAAATATGGTGTTGGTGGTCGTAGCAAATAATCCTTAACTCTGAAGGAAATTCAATAAAGTAATAAAGCTAAATTTGTCTTTAGCTTTAATTTAAACTTTATAAATTATGTTGTAATTTATATACAACATTGATGAATTTGTTTTTGTGGCATTTTTTGAAAATATAAAAATTCTTTTTTTATATAAGAGTATTTATGTAATTCTTAATTACATATCAAAATAAAATCATATGTATTGGAAAATACAATATGTATGCAATGATAAATAAGTAGATGTTATAAAATGAAAAAATTTTATTAACTATATGAAAATGACGAAAATGACGCACATAAATATGCTGATTTTTCGTTTAATTGAAAATATAAAGAAAACATTATTCTGGTTGATCCTGCCAGTAGTTATATGCTTGTCTCAAAGATTAAGCCATGCATGTCTAAGTACACACGAATTAATAGTGAAACCGCAAAAGGCTCATTATATCAGTTATGGTTCCTTAGATCGTTAGCAGTTACTTGGATAACTGTGGTAATTCTAGAGCTAATACATGCATTATAAACACGGACCTTTGGGACGTGTGCTTTTATTAGGCTAAAACCAAGCGATCGCAAGATCGTTATTATGGTTGAACTCTAGATAACTTGCAGATCGCATGGTCTCGTACCGGCGACAGATCTTTCAAATGTCTGCCCTATCAACTTTTGATGGTAGTATCTAGGACTACCATGGTTGCTACGGGTAACGGGGAATCAGGGTTCGATTCCGGAGAGGGAGCCTGAGAAACGGCTACCACATCTAAGGAAGGCAGCAGGCGCGTAAATTACCCACTCCCAGCTCGGGGAGGTAGTGACGAAAAATAACAATACAGGACTCATATTAGAGGCCCTGTAATTGGAATGAGTACACTTTAAATCCTTTAACAAGGACCTATTGGAGGGCAAGTCTGGTGCCAGCAGCCGCGGTAACTCCAGCTCCAATAGCGTATATTAAAGTTGTTGCGGTTAAAACGTTCGTAGTTGAAATTGTGCTTCATGCGGGTAGTACAACTATAATTGTAGTTTGTACTGTACCTTATGTATGTAAGCGTATTACCGGTGGAGTTCTTATGTGTGTTAAATACTCGTATTTTTCACATATTCCTCCTATTTAAACCTGCTTCAGTGCTCTTCATCGAGTGTTGTTGTGGGCCGGTACAATTACTTTGAACAAATTAGAGTGCTTAAAGCAGGCTCCAAATGCCTGAATATTTTGTGCATGGAATAATGAAATAAGACCCCTGTTCTACTTTCATTGGTTTTTAGATCAAGAGGTAATGATTAATAGAAGCAGTTTGGGGGCATTAGTATTACGACGCGAGAGGTGAAATTCTTGGACCGTCGTAAGACTAACTTAAGCGAAAGCATTTGCCAAAGATGTTTTCATTAATCAAGAACGAAAGTTAGAGGTTCGAAGGCGATCAGATACCGCCCTAGTTCTAACCATAAACGATGCCAGCTAGCAATTGGGTGTAGCTACTATCATGGCTCTCTCAGTCGCTTCCCGGGAAACCAAAGCTTTTGGGCTCCGGGGGAAGTATGGTTGCAAAGCTGAAACTTAAAGGAATTGACGGAAGGGCACCACCAGGAGTGGAGCCTGCGGCTTAATTTGACTCAACACGGGAAAACTTACCAGGTCCGAACATAAGTGTGTAAGACAGATTGATAGCTCTTTCTCGAATCTATGGGTGGTGGTGCATGGCCGTTCTTAGTTCGTGGAGTGATTTGTCTGGTTAATTCCGATAACGAACGAGACTCAAATATATTAAATAGATGCTTTCAGGATTATGGTGTTTGAAGCTTTTTGTAACCTTCATTCATGAGCATAGTAAAATGTGTAAGTGTTTGATGATGTCTACAAGAGTGGAGCCGTACCTGTTGGTTTGTCCCATTATAAAGGACACTAGCTTCTTAAATGGACAAATTGCGTCTAGCAATAATGAGATTGAGCAATAACAGGTCTGTGATGCCCTTAGATGTCCTGGGCTGCACGCGCGCTACAATGAAAGTATCAACGTGTATTTCCTAGACCGAGAGGTCCGGGTAAACCGCTGAACCACTTTCATGCTTGGGATTGTGAACTGAAACTGTTCACATGAACTTGGAATTCCTAGTAAGTGCGAGTCATTAACTCGCATTGATTAAGTCCCTGCCCTTTGTGCATACCGCCCGTCGCTACTACCGATTGAATTATTTAGTGAGGTCTTCGGACGTGATCACTGTAACGCCTCGTGTGTTACAGATGTTTCGCAAAAGTTGACCGAACTTGATTATTTAGAGGAAGTAAAAGTCGTAACAAGGTTTCCGTAGGTGAACCTGCGGAAGGATCATTAATGTGTTCCTTACCGTTAAACAAAATTATAATATTAATGAATTTTAGTATTATAATTAAAATTATAAGTGCTTGTCACAAAAATCATATATAAGCCAAAAATCATATATAAATGAGAAAAATATCTAAAATTGATGTATCAAAAAATAGCGGGTAAAAGCGATAAAAAAGGTAACAAATGAACGTCATTCTTATTAGTGACGACGATGTTTACATGGATGTCTAAAAATGAAATATCTAATGATGTCTAATAATGAAATGTCTAACAATGAAATGTCTAACAATAAAATGAGATAAACATAAGTGAAAATGAAATGTGAAATATCTAAAAATAAATGGGATAAGTGGTAAAAGTGTGCTAAAAAGAGGTAACAAATGGATCGTCATTGTATTTAGTGACGTTGAATGAATAAAACATAAAATTATAGTTGTACTTATATATTTATATAAGTTAATATTATGTTCTTTTGGAACTAAGACATTCGCAACATAAATTTTATGTTTATAAAGTATTGAATATTATTGAAGGAATTGATATATGCCAATTAATTTTTTGGTGTATTTTTGATTTCTTTCAATAAATATATTTGTGAATTGCTTATTTAAAATAAAATAAAATTATCACTCTAAGCGGTGGATCACTTGGCTCATGGATCGATGAAGAACGCAGCAAACTGTGCGTCATCGTGTGAACTGCAGGACACATGAACATCGATATTTTGAACGCATATCGCAGTCCATGCTGTAATGTACTTTAATTTATAATTAGAGTGCTGCTTGGACTACATATGGTTGAGGGTTGTAAGACTATGCTTAACAAGTTGCTTTTAATTATAATATATTAAAATCTCTATAATAATTTATTATGTAGAGATTTTTTTTTTTTTTATAATTTTTTTAAAGCACATATTGTATTATTGGATAGAATTAATTCATAATACTAATATATAAAGATATCAAAATACCTCTCATTAAATAAAATCAAAATAAATTCTTTTATTTTGTTGAGGAAGGTCTAGCATAAAATAATTTATGAATCTAGAATTGTCTCATTTAAGAAATAAAAAGAATAAAAATATCCATTCCGCTCTATGGATAAATGAATGTGTGTGCTTTTTATGGGTTTGGGCACAAAATACACATTAACATTTGCACAAATGCAAATTTATATAACACTATAAGGTGGCATTTTATTGGTAAAGTGGCGGCCCCTTGTGTAGCAGAACAGAAAAAAAAAAGATTTTATTTATGAATTGGTAGTTATGATATATATTTTAGTTAAAATAAAAATTAACTTTTATAATTATACAACCTCAACTCATATGGGATTACCCCCTGAATTTAAGCATATTAATGAGGGGTGGAAAAGAAACTAACAAGGATTTTCTTAGTAGCGGCGAGCGAAAAGAAAACAGTTCAGCACTAAGTCACTTTGTCTCTATGGCAAATGTGAGATGCAGTGTATGGAGTGTCAAATTTCTAGTATGAGAAATTAACGATTTAAGTCCTTCTTAAATGAGGCCATTTACCCATAGAGGGTGCCAGGCCCGTATAACGTTAATGATTACTAGATGACATTTCCAAAGAGTCGTGTTGCTTGATAGTGCAGCACTAAGTGGGTGGTAAACTCCATCTAAAACTAAATATAACCATGAGACCGATAGTAAACAAGTACCGTGAGGGAAAGTTGAAAAGAACTCTGAATAGAGAGTTAAATAGTACGTGAAACTGCTTAGAGGTTAAGCCCGATGAACCTGAATATCCGTTATAGAAAATTCATCATTATGATTTTAATATATATAAAAAATATATATTATAATAATGGTGTGCATTTTTTCTATAAAGGACATTGTAATCTATTAATATTAAATTAAATATTTATCATAAGATCAATATGCGTAAGTTTATTCAAATTATTTTGCTTGCAATTTAATATAGAATAAATGCTTTTGATTTGATAAAGTATTGATAGTTTTATTATATATAGTGCTTAAATAAATTTTTATTTTATAATGGCATATTAATCATTGATTTTTATGTTTATTATATGCACTTATATGATTAACAATGCGAAAGATTCAGGATACCTTCGGGACCCGTCTTGAAACACGGACCAAGGAGTCTAACATATATGCAAGTTATTGGGAATAACAAACTTAATAGCGAAATTAACATAACTTTTTAATGGGATTAGTTTTTAGTATCTATTTTTAATAGTCTATTAATTCAATCCCGGGGCGTTCTATACAGTTATGTATAATAATATTTATATTATTTATACCTCTATCTAGAGCGTACCTTGAGCATATATGCTGTGACCCGAAAGATGGTGAACTATACTTGATCAGGTTGAAGTCAGGGGAAACCCTGATGGAAGACCGAAACAGTTCTGACGTGCAAATCGATTGTCAGAATTGAGTATAGGGGCGAAAGACCAATCGAACCATCTAGTAGCTGGTTCCCTCCGAAGTTTCCCTCAGGATAGCTGGTGCATTTAAAGATTATGTAAAATAATCTTATCTGGTAAAGCGAATGATTAGAGGCCTTAGGGTCGAAACGACCTTAACCTATTCTCAAACTTTAAATGGGTAAGAACCTCACCTTTCTTGGTATGAAGGTTGTGGTTGTGATATAATGTGCCCAGTGGGCCACTTTTGGTAAGCAGAACTGGCGCTGTGGGATGAACCAAACGTAATGTTACGGTGCCCAAATTAACAACTCATGCAGATACCATGAAAGGCGTTGGTTGCTTAAAACAGCAGGACGGTGGACATGGAAGTCGTAATCCGCTAAGGAGTGTGTAACAACTCACCTGCCGAAGCAACTAGCCCTTAAAATGGATGGCGCTTAAGTTGTATACCTATACATTACCGCTAAAGTAGATGGTTTATGTTCAATCTCGGTTGAATTAATAAACTTTGAAACTTTAGTGAGTAGGAGGGTACAATGGTGAGCATAGAAGTGTTTGGCGTAAGCCTGCATGGAGCTGCCATTGGTACAGATCTTGGTGGTAGTAGCAAATAATCGAATGAGACCTTGGAGGACTGAAGTGGAGAAGGGTTTCGTGTGAACAGTGGTTGATCACGAGTTAGTCGGTCCTAAGTTCAAGGCGAAAGCCGAAAATTTTCAAGTAATAATGAAAAGTAAAAAATTATTTTTTTACATAGTAGTTGACCTCTTGAATAATTTTGAACGAAAGGGAATACGGTTCCAATTCCGTAACCTGTTGAGTATCCGTTTGTTATTAAATATGGGCCTTGTGCTCATCCTGGCAACAGGAACGACCATAAAGAAGCCGTCGAGAGATATCGGAAGAGTTTTCTTTTCTGTTTTATAATCGTACTACCATGGAAGTCTTTCGAAGAGAGATATGGTAGATGGATTAGAAGAGCATGACATTTACTGTTGTGTCGATATTTTCTCCTCGGACCTTGAAAATTTATGGCGGGGTCACGCAAACTTCTCAACAGGCCGTACCAATATCCGCAGCTGGTCTCCAAGGTGAAGAGTCTCTAGTCGATAGAATAATGTAGGTAAGGGAAGTCGGCAAATTAGATCCGTAACTTCGGGATAAGGATTGGCTCTGAAGATTGAGATAGTCGGGCTTGATTGGGAAGCAATAACATGGTTTATGTACTCGTTCTGGGTAAATAGAGATATTCTCGTATCTTGTTCCCCGGATAGTAGTTACGTAGCCAATTGTGGAACTTTCTTGCTAAAATTTTTAGGGAATTATCGCAAGGTATATTTCTTTTAAATTATAACGACTATCAATTAACAATCAATTCAGAACTGGCACGGACTTGGCGAATCCGACTGTCTAATTAAAACAAAGCATTGTGATGGCCCTAACGGGTGTTGACACAATGTGATTTCTGCCCAGTGCTCTGAATGTCAAAGTGAAGAAATTCAAGTAAGCGCGGGTAAACGGCGGGAGTAACTATGACTCTCTTAAGGTAGCCAAATGCCTCGTCATCTAATTAGTGACGCGCATGAATGGATTAACGAGATTCGCTCTGTCCCTATCCTCCGTTTTTAATTGTATAATAACGGGAGTGGTATCAAAAAATAGTGCGGAGTGTGCGCAATCCGTGGATATATACATTGTTAAGGTGCGGATGAAATTTCTCGCAGATTTAATGTTTTGAAAATTTTTTGACATTTGTGCTTATAGACACGTATTGTATTGTAACTTTTTGAATAGTTCCGTGAATTTTGTTTGGAAAATTTGGAAAGTGATTGTGAAAAATAGTGTGTTTTCCGCTCTATCCGGTGGTATAAAATTTGTGCCGGTGTGAATAAAACTTTTTGCGTGGTAGACTTTTTAAAATTCCTTTTCTTTTTCTTGGCTGCAAGGGGTTCTTGAGTAAAACTCACCCCCATTTTTGTTTTTGTTATAAAACACTGACTTTTGTTTGGAGAGTTCCGGGAGTGGTACTGACTTGTAGTGCTAATTTTGCTGAATCTGTGCATATAACATTTTTGCGATTCGGAACAATATTTTCCGCGTTATTAATTTTTTAAATTTTTTATAAATTGTGCTAATACCCGGCATTGTGCTGCCGGCGAATTCATTTTGTTTGTGCGATTTGACTATTGAGTTTTTTGGATTTCTGGAATTGTTTTTGGCTGCTCCTTGAATATTTTTTCGGCTATCTTTTGTGGAAATACGAAGGTAGGTGAAAAGTTTTTTGTATTTTGTGAATTTTTTCGGTATGACGCCTAAGCCTGTTGTGCGTAAGGCGCCGAAGGGTGATGCTGGGGGCGCGATGTCGGATGCGTCTGGCATGGTGCTGTTGCCGTCGATGGGACAGAAGGTCCGTCATGCAGATACGGACAGCGATGTCGATGCCGTCAAGAGGGCGAAGTTAAGTTCGCCATTGGTGGGGCGTGCTGGTTCTACTGGCGTTTCTGCTGCTGCGACTGATGTTGGTGAAGATGCCGTGTCTGTTAGTGATGAGGTGGAGGTGACATCCTATGCTTCGTTTGCGTCCCCTGTGGACGTGGCGGCACAGGCGAAGGCTCGCAGGCGCCGTGGCAAGAAGGTTGGTGTTGTAGATGGGGGTGGAAATTCGGTCATCGCTGCGATGAAGGCTGTGACTGCGGATTTGATGGCAGTGGTGCTTGCGGATGGAGCGGATCGTGGCGTCGCATTAAAGGTCTCGGCCATTGCGTCGAGGTATGAAACGCTGTTGTTTGGTGCGTTAGCGGATAATGAGCGTTTGAGAGGACGTTTGGAGGTGACTACTGGTGTTGTGCCTGCTGTTCCTGCTAGTGTGCCGAGGGCTGTTGTGGCAGTACCAGATGTTGGGCCTGGAGGCGCGGCATTTCCTGTGCTGCCAAAGCCGGTGGAGACCTGGTCTGTGGTCGTCAAAGGCAGGGGCAAGCAGACGTCCAAGGAGGTTGTGGAGAAGGTGGTAAAGGAGGTGGGGCCCACATTGGGCGTACGTGTTCACGGCGTGCGTCCAATGAAGTCGGGAGGTGCGGTGATACGTACACCGTCGGTTGCTGAACGGGAGAAGGTGGCAGCGAACGCCAAGTTTGCTGAAGTTGGCCTGGAGGTTAGCGTTCAGGACAAACTGGGTCCTAGAGTGGTGGTTCAGCGAGTACATGCTGAAATAACCCCGGACGAGTTTATGGCGGAGCTGTACGAGCTTAATCTGAAGGATACGATGACCAGAGAGGCTTTTAGCAAGGCTGTGCGGTTGGTCAGCGCTCCATGGCGGGCTAAGGATAATGGCAGCATTAATGTCGTATTGGAGTGCACGGGCAGAATTGCGGCGAAACTGCACGAAACGGGGGCCTACATTAAATGGTTCCGTTTCCAGGTACGGCCGCAGGACGTGGTGCAGTCTTGCTATAGATGTCTGGGCTTTGATCACAGGGTCCAGGCATGCCGGATGGTGGAGGAGACGTGCTCGAGATGCGGTGTGCCTGGTCATCGAGCAGGGAGCTGTACCGGTAATATTAGTTGCCGCGATTGCCGATTCAAAGGTCTGGCTGCCGACCACAGGATGTTGACGATGGCATGCCCGATATACGCGGCTATGGTGGCTAGGGCGAATTCTCGGCATTAGTATGGAGAGTCTCATCATTCTTCAGCAGAATCTGCAGCGGGCGTATCGGGCGACGTGTATTTTTGGGCGGACCATTAGGCAGCGGCGGGCTTCTTTTGCCCTTTTGCAGGAGCCGTATTTCTCGAATGGCCGCGTTAGGGGCTTACCGGCTGCAATGCGGGTATTTACGAATTTGCCGGGCAATTCTGCGGTAGTTGTGGATGATCCTGACATTGCCTGTACTGTGGTAAGTCGTGCTCGATGGGGGGTTTGTGTGGCTGTTGAGGGCCCTTTCGGTCGTTTATTTTTGGCGAGCATATACTGTCCGCCTAGTAGTACTTTGGGCCGTTATATTGGGTACATGGATACGGTGTTACTACTTGCGGGTAACGTTCCGATTGTCCTGGGCTTGGACGCGAATGCATGTTCTCGTATGTGGTTCAGCAAAATGCACAGGTTAGCGCCTGCGTATTCGAGCTACATGCGGGGAATTATGCTTAGCGAGTGGCTACTGACAAAGGGTGCTTCTGTGTTGAATGAGGCCAGTGAGTTATACACTTTTGACGGTCCAAATGGTACTAGTGATATAGATGTTACTGTGGCAAATAATGCGGCAGTCGCATCTTATATCTTTAGGTGGAGAGTACGTGACAATGGTGGTGAAAGTGATCACAATCGCATTGAGATTGAGGTCATTTTTCGCAGGAGCACATTGTCGATCTCGTCTCCGCGGCGTTGGCGGTTGAACGATGCGAATTGGTCTAGTTATGCTGACTACTTTCGAGCAGTAGTGTTGAGCATGTCGTTGGGGGCATTTCGTGCACTGACGGTAGACCAGCAGTTGGAGCAAATAGATCAGTGGATGTGTACTGTTAATGACGCTTTGCTTGGTCGATGTCGCAGGACTCGGCCAGGGGGCGTCAGATGGTGGACTAGCGAGCTGACTTTGATGCGAAGGGGCGTCAGGCGACTCAGGAAGTTATTCCAGAGGGCGCGGCGCACTGGAGCTGAGGATTTAGCTGTGCGTAAAGCGATTTATTTGGGTCAACTGCGTGTCTACAAGAAGCGTGTGGAACAGGTTAAAGAGGAGGAATGGAGGGCCTTTGTTCAGGAGAATAGGGACGATCCTTGGGGCCGGGTTTATCGTATTTTTAGGGGTAGGCGCACGGAGCTCACTGTGGAATCCATCCAGGTTGGTAGTTCTGAACTGACTTCCTGGCGGGGTTGCATGGAGGCTTTGTTGGGGGCTTTCTTTCCAGATGCGGCTCGGGGCGATCGCCCTCCTCTCATTAGGGAGGAGATCGGCTCACCAATTCTGAGGGAGGAAGTCTCTGATAGTATTTATCGGGTCAGGAGCAGAAAGTCTCCGGGTATTGACGGCATGACTGGAGAGATGTGTAAAAGCATCTGGAAGGCTGTGCCGGAATATTTGGAGGCGGTCTACGAGAAGTGTTTCAGTGAGGGCTATTTCCCGTCTGCTTGGAAAAGTGCTCGCGTTGTTGTTCTCCTGAAGTCTCCTGATAGGATTCGGAGTAATCCGCGCTCTTATCGGGGCATCAGCCTTCTCCCAGTACTTGGCAAAGTACTTGAGAGGATGATGGTGACGCGACTAAAGGAGTGCATCAGCGGGGGTCTTTCTGAGTACCAGTTTGGCTTTAGGGAGGGGAGGTCTGTTGAGGATGCGTGGCTGCATGTTAGGCGCTGCGTTGGCGATTCTACGGAGAGATATGTCCTTGGTCTGTTTGTTGATTTTAAGGGTGCGTTTGACTACCTTTTGTGGGGCCCAGTTCTCGATAGAATACAAAGCGTAGGCTGTCGGGAGCTAGCCTTATGGGAGAGCTATTTCAGCGGCAGGAAAGCTTGTGTGGTAGGCGCCGGCGATACGGTCTGGAGGGATGTTGTCCGTGGTTGTCCGCAGGGCTCCATTTGTGGTCCATTCATTTGGAACCTTATGATGGATTCCCTGCTAAGGCAGCTCGGGGATCAGTCCTTCAGGCTGTGTGCATATGCGGATGATCTGCTCATTTTGATTGAGGGTCAAGCTCGTATTGACCTAGAGAGAAAGGGTGAGCAGGCCATGCACATTGTTTGTGAATGGGGTGCCAGTGTCGGTGTCGATGTGGCAATGGACAAGACTGTGATGATGTTGCTGAAAGGCAAATTGTCGCAGAATCGTCCACCGTGCATACGATCTGGCGACATTAGTCTCAGGTATGTGACGCAAGTTAAATACCTGGGAATAATGGTGGCAGAAAGGATGAACTTTCTAGTTCATCCTGTCTATGTGAGGGACAAGCTGACTGCGGTTGTGGGTAGAGTTAGGCGCATACTTAGGTCTGACTGGGGCCTTAGCAGGCGTGCTACTCGTACCATATATGACGGGCTATTTGTTGCATGTGCGGCATATGGTGCGCCTGTTTGGTACGATCTAGTTATGTCTGTTATCGGCCGGAACAAGGTCCTATCTTGCCAGAGAGTGGCTATGCTCGCTTGCATGCCAGTTTGTCGGACAGTTTCAACAGATGCTCTTCAGGTCTTGCTGGGTGTAGCCCCCCTTGACTTGGAAGTGACGCGTCGTGCTGTCGCTTTCAAGATCAAACGGGGACTACCACTTCTCGGACATGACTGGCTTTCTGCTGCAGATTTGGTGGATACGAGATCGGAAACGGTCAAGAGGCTTCTGGATGAGCGTCTTGTTTCTATCTGGAAAAGCAGGTGGGAGAACAGCGATGCGGGTAGAGTCACGTATGAGTTCATACGTGACCCTACTTTCGTACGGGAACACCCAGACTTTTGCTTCGGCTTAAGCCTGGGCTTTCTGCTGACCGGACATGGTTCTCTGAATGCATTTTTGTATCAGAGGGGCTTGTCTGATTCTCCCTCCTGCAGGTGCGGAGCTGGCCGTGAGGATTGGAGACACTTTCTTGTGGAATGTCCCCTGTATGCTGACATTAGGGACTTGGACTCTATAGGCATTGTCAGGGTTGGAAACGACTGCATGTTTGGCGGAATTCTGCAAAGAGCCGAGACTTTAGATAGGCTCCGCGAGTTTGCTCGTGTGGCCTTCCTGAGGAGGTTAAGGCGTTTGTAGCTGGTATTTCGCTCCGCGAGTATTTGAGGACCTGTTTGCCTTGTTTTTGTTTTTTGTCTGTGCCTTGCATTGTTGTCCGGTCGTGTTTCTGTGGTGAATGTTGGTGTGGTGGTTCTTTCCGTTCTGGTGTGGGAGTTGGCGCTGCCGCCAGGGTTTTGCGACATTCTCTTCCCTTAGGTCCCTGGGCCTAAGGGCGGAGGTTGCTGCAGTACTCGGGCTTGCAGTAGGCAATATTCCTGGAAGAGCCCGGTTGTAGTTAGTTTAATGTATGTGATGTAGTAGTTAGTTAGTTAATATTGTGGAAAGGCAGGATGGGGTCCTTGGCTTGTTTTATCGGCCAAGGGTCTTATCCTGCCTTGAGTGAATGGTGTGTGAATGGGTACCGGAATGGGTACTGGTGAGTATGTGGTGTGAATGTGTGTGTGAGGCCACTAGTTGAGTTATTTGGAACTCGGCTGGTGGTAACAGTTTGACCGGATACTATAAACTGGTACCACGGGTGCCAGGTGCCCCTGAAACTTCGGTTTCAGCCTGGCAGTTGGTGTGGCCCTTCGGGAGCTTCGTGGTGGCTGTGGTTTTTACCCATATCGCGGGATGGGCGTATTAGCCCACGTGGAATTGCATTGCCACAGGGATACCGTGACCCTTAGATCGGTAGGAGTATAGAAAGGCTCCGCACCTCACCCAAGGTGGACATCATGACCAAAAACGTGATGTCAAATTGGTACCCATGGTTTGTACATCGGGGCGTTAGTGGACGCATTGTATTCACTCGGTGGTAAGACCACTGTGGTATTAGGCCGTCTCGGCAGGTAACCACAGAAATCTGTATCACATCTGTCCCTATCTACTCATACATATATACGAGTTTGTGGCAAACAGACGTGTTAATTTCTATCGTTAGTGTATTTGTGTAATAATTCCTCCGTTTTTAATTGTATAATAACGGGAGTGGTATCAAAAAATAGTGCGGAGTGTGCGCAATCCGTGGATATATACATTGTTAAGGTGCGGATGAAATTTCTCGCAGATTTAATGTTTTGAAAATTTTTTGACATTTGTGCTTATAGACACGTATTGTATTGTAACTTTTTGAATAGTTCCGTGAATTTTGTTTGGAAAATTTGGAAAGTGATTGTGAAAAATAGTGTGTTTTCCGCTCTATCCGGTGGTATAAAATTTGTGCCGGTGTGAATAAAACTTTTTGCGTAGTAGACTTTTTAAAATTCCTTTTCTTTTTCTTGGCTGCAAGGGGTTCTTGAGTAAAACTCACCCCCATTTTTGTTTTTGTTATAAAACACTGATTTTTGTTTGGAGAGTTCCGGGAGTGGTACTGACTTGTAGTGCTAATTTTGCTGAATCTGTGCATATAACATTTTTGCGATTCGGAACAATATTTTCCGCGTTATTAATTTTTTAAATTTTTTATAAATTGTGCTAATACCCGGCATTGTGCTGCCGGCGAATTCATTTTGTTTGTGCGATTTGACTATTGAGTTTTTTGGATTTCTGGAATTGTTTTTGGCTGCTCCTTGAATATTTTTTCGACTATCTTTTGTGGAAATACGAAGGTAGGTGAAAAGTTTTTTGTATTTTGTAAATTTTTTCGGTATGACGCCTAAGCCTGTTGTGCGTAAGGCGCCGAAGGGTGATGCTGGGGGCGCGATGTCGGATGCGTCTGGCATGGTGCTGTTGCCGTCGATGGGACAGAAGGTCCGTCATGCAGATACGGACAGCGATGTCGATGCCGTCAAGAGGGCGAAGTTAAGTTCGCCATTGATGGGGCGTGCTGGTTCTACTGGCGTTTCTGCTGCTGGGACTGATGTTGGTGAAGATGCCGTGTCTGTTAGTGATGAGGTGGAGGTGACATCCTATGCTTCGTTTGCGTCCCCTGTGGACGTGGCGGCACAGGCGAAGGCTCGCAGGCGCCGTGGCAAGA
Source organism: Trichopoda pennipes (assembly GCA_030448955.1). NCBI lineage: Eukaryota > Metazoa > Arthropoda > Insecta > Diptera > Tachinidae > Trichopoda > Trichopoda pennipes. The sequence goes on along the minus strand of JASKUP010000223.1, from coordinate 172,501 downwards.
A
>JASKUP010000223.1:157500-167500 GCA_030448955.1 Trichopoda pennipes | reverse complement strand
TTACAGGAATTTATATTGATCAACTTAAGTTGTAGTTCATAAACTTGCAAGTTAAATTATAATAAAATATATAAAATGATAACTTATAACGTGAAAGTTATAATATAACTTATTAATATAACATAAGTTATTACTTCAAATATATAAATAAATTAATAACTTAAAACTTGCAAAGTTAAATTATAATAAAATACATAAACTATAAGTTCAAACATAAGTTGAAGCACTGATAAAATAGTATATAAGTACTATTAAACTTAAGTTATTATTAAAAACATATATAAATGAAATGATAACTTATAACGTGAAAGTTTTAATATAACTTATTAATATAACATAAGTTATTACTTGAAATATATAAATAAATTAATAATTTAATAAATAAAAATTTACAGGAATTTATATTGATCAACTTAAGTTGTAGTTCATAAACTTGCAAGTTAAATTATAATAAAATATATAAACTATAAGTTCAAACATAAGTTGAAACACTAATCAACTTAAGTTGTAGTTCATAAACTTGCAAGTTGAATTATAATAAAATATATTAACTAAAAGTTCAAACATAAGTTGAAACAATAATCAAATAGTAAATTAGTTACTATTAAACTTAAGTTATTATTAAAAACATATATAAATAAAACGAAAACTTATAACGTGAAAGTTATAATATAACTTATTAATATAACATAAGTTATTACTTGAAATATATAAAAAAATTAATAATTTAATAAATAAAAATTTACAGGAATTTATATTGATCAACTTAAGTTGTAGTTCATAAACTTGCAAGTTAAATTATAATAAAATATATAAACTATAAGTTCAAACATAAGTTGAAACACTAATCAACTTAAGTTGTAGTTCATTAACTTGCAAGTTGAATTATAATAAAATATATTAACTAAAAGTTCAAACATAAGTTGAAACAATAATCAAATAGTAAATTAGTTACTATTAAACTTAAGTTATTATTAAAAACATATATAAATAAAACGATAACTTATAACGTGAAAGTTATAATATAACTTATTAATATAACATAAGTTATTACTTGAAATATATAAATAAAAAAATAATAACTTAAAACTTGCAAGATAAATTATAATAAAATATATAAACTATGACTAAAATCTGTATTTTATAAACTGATAGTTATGTTTTTAATATATTTTAAAACTAAATTTTTATATAATCAAAGTCGTATAGTTAAAATATGGATTTTATTAACTATAAGTTCAAACATAAGTTGAAACACTAATCAACTTAAGTTGTAGTTCATAAACTTGCAAGTTAAATTATAATAAAATATATTAACTAAAAGTTCAAACATAAGTTGAAACAATAATCAAATAGTAAATAAGTTACTATTAAACTTAAGTTTATTATTAAAAACATATATAAATAAAACGATAACTTATAACGTGAAAGTTATAATATAACTTATTAATATAACATAAGTTATTACTTGAAATATATAAATAAATTTATAATTTAATAAATAAAAATTTACAGGAATTTGTATTGATCAACTTAAGTTGTAGTTCATAAACTTGCAAGTTAAATTATAATAAAATATATAAACTATGACTAAAATCTGTATTTTATAAACTGATAGTTATGTTTTTAATATATTTTAAAACTAAATTTTTATATAATCAAAGTCGTATAGTTAAAATTTGGATTTTATGAACTTGTAAATATTATTAAAATATGTTAATATAAAGTGTTTTATAAACTAATAAAATAAATTACACGTTATATAACTTTTATAACTTATATATGAAAACAATTAAATGAAATAAAGTGAAAAAAATCCACAATAAAAAAAAAGTAATAAAGAAGAAATATGTGTTTAATATGTAAAATATAATTATTTATTTCACAATACATCCGTTTTAGTAAAAACATAATGTTTAAAGTAGATAATTTTACGAAATTGGCGGATCAGTTGCTTGAAAACATCTATAAGTATAGTTATTAAAGTATTTGCGCTACATCACTTTACCCTAGAAGTTTGTTTAAAAAAAAAAAAAAACAAAATTGGCGGATAAGTTGCTTGAAAACATCTATAGGTATTATGCTTAAATTGTGTATTGTTAAGCAATTTACCTCACAATTTTGTTTTACATATTGTATTATTTGATTAAAATTGATACTTATATTTGTTTAGTGGATAGTTTTGTGTGAGCTCACGTCGGCCTAATTTGTAATTATTAATTTTTATAAATGGGTAAACTGAGATTTTGCTATTAAACACCACAGCATTAATGGAAAATGAATTTTTTTTTTAGCGTATATCGCTAAAACAGAAATTATTAAAAATTATAATATAATATGAAGAGTAAAACAAAAAGTTTGCAATTAAGATTCTCTTTCGTTGGGTGATTGGTTTTGGGGTTCTCATCGTCCGCCTAATTTGTAATTTTTTTTTTTTATAAATGGGTAGATCGAGAATTTTTGTTAAACCACACTAAAAATGGAAGTATGAAATCAATAAATGTATTTTTTAAACGGATGGTTTTTTTTAAATGGATTCTTTGTCGGCCTAATTTGTATTTTTTTGGGTAAGCAAAGAATCCGTTACACCACCAATATATTATTTTATATAATAATATATATTATTTATATTATATCCTCATTATCCATCGTGCTTTAAATTAATTGAAGCAAAGATGGATTTACGTTTTATTATTTTTATTGTTTTCTGGAAGAGTTAAAAATATTATCCAACCCTTTGGGTAAAACCCATATAAAAAATAAAATGAAAAAACATTATACCGCGTGTGGGCAACCGGTTCAATTAAGAATGTATTGTATGGATTTTTGACGGTTGGAGTATTATTCAGTATATACAATACACAGTGCTTGTCTATTAGGCCAGTGGCGTTTTAAATAAATAAGTAGATAGACAAACGAGAATAGCACGCAAAAGTACAAAAGTTACAAGAAGGCGGCAAAGTACAAAAGTACAAGAAGGCAAAAGTACAAAAAGGCAAAAATGCTGCAAATAGAGTAAAATACATATAAAGAAGAACAAAAAATATGGTGTTGGTGGTCGTAGCAAATAATCCTTAACTCTGAAGGAAATTCAATAAAGTAATAAAGCTAAATTTGTCTTTAGCTTTAATTTAAACTTTATAAATTATGTTGTAATTTATATACAACATTGATGAATTTGTTTTTGTGGCATTTTTTGAAAATATAAAAATTCTTTTTTTATATAAGAGTATATATGTAATTCTTAATTACATATCAAAATAAAATCATATGTATTGGAAAATACAATATGTATGCAATGATAAATAAGTAGATGTTATAAAATGAAAAAATTTTATTAACTATATGAAAATGACGAAAATGACGCACATAAATATGCTGATTTTTCGTTTAATTGAAAATATAAAGAAAACATTATTCTGGTTGATCCTGCCAGTAGTTATATGCTTGTCTCAAAGATTAAGCCATGCATGTCTAAGTACACACGAATTAATAGTGAAACCGCAAAAGGCTCATTATATCAGTTATGGTTCCTTAGATCGTTAGCAGTTACTTGGATAACTGTGGTAATTCTAGAGCTAATACATGCATTATAAACACGGACCTTTGGGACGTGTGCTTTTATTAGGCTAAAACCAAGCGATCGCAAGATCGTTATTATGGTTGAACTCTAGATAACTTGCAGATCGCATGGTCTCGTACCGGCGACAGATCTTTCAAATGTCTGCCCTATCAACTTTTGATGGTAGTATCTAGGACTACCATGGTTGCTACGGGTAACGGGGAATCAGGGTTCGATTCCGGAGAGGGAGCCTGAGAAACGGCTACCACATCTAAGGAAGGCAGCAGGCGCGTAAATTACCCACTCCCAGCTCGGGGAGGTAGTGACGAAAAATAACAATACAGGACTCATATTAGAGGCCCTGTAATTGGAATGAGTACACTTTAAATCCTTTAACAAGGACCTATTGGAGGGCAAGTCTGGTGCCAGCAGCCGCGGTAACTCCAGCTCCAATAGCGTATATTAAAGTTGTTGCGGTTAAAACGTTCGTAGTTGAAATTGTGCTTCATGCGGGTAGTACAACTATAATTGTAGTTTGTACTGTACCTTATGTATGTAAGCGTATTACCGGTGGAGTTCTTATGTGTGTTAAATACTCGTATTTTTCACATATTCCTCCTATTTAAACCTGCTTCAGTGCTCTTCATCGAGTGTTGTTGTGGGCCGGTACAATTACTTTGAACAAATTAGAGTGCTTAAAGCAGGCTCCAAATGCCTGAATATTTTGTGCATGGAATAATGAAATAAGACCCCTGTTCTACTTTCATTGGTTTTTAGATCAAGAGGTAATGATTAATAGAAGCAGTTTGGGGGCATTAGTATTACGACGCGAGAGGTGAAATTCTTGGACCGTCGTAAGACTAACTTAAGCGAAAGCATTTGCCAAAGATGTTTTCATTAATCAAGAACGAAAGTTAGAGGTTCGAAGGCGATCAGATACCGCCCTAGTTCTAACCATAAACGATGCCAGCTAGCAATTGGGTGTAGCTACTATCATGGCTCTCTCAGTCGCTTCCCGGGAAACCAAAGCTTTTGGGCTCCGGGGGAAGTATGGTTGCAAAGCTGAAACTTAAAGGAATTGACGGAAGGGCACCACCAGGAGTGGAGCCTGCGGCTTAATTTGACTCAACACGGGAAAACTTACCAGGTCCGAACATAAGTGTGTAAGACAGATTGATAGCTCTTTCTCGAATCTATGGGTGGTGGTGCATGGCCGTTCTTAGTTCGTGGAGTGATTTGTCTGGTTAATTCCGATAACGAACGAGACTCAAATATATTAAATAGATGCTTTCAGGATTATGGTGTTTGAAGCTTTTTGTAACCTTCATTCATGAGCATAGTAAAATGTGTAAGTGTTTGATGATGTCTACAAGAGTGGAGCCGTACCTGTTGGTTTGTCCCATTATAAAGGACACTAGCTTCTTAAATGGACAAATTGCGTCTAGCAATAATGAGATTGAGCAATAACAGGTCTGTGATGCCCTTAGATGTCCTGGGCTGCACGCGCGCTACAATGAAAGTATCAACGTGTATTTCCTAGACCGAGAGGTCCGGGTAAACCGCTGAACCACTTTCATGCTTGGGATTGTGAACTGAAACTGTTCACATGAACTTGGAATTCCTAGTAAGTGCGAGTCATTAACTCGCATTGATTAAGTCCCTGCCCTTTGTGCACACCGCCCGTCGCTACTACCGATTGAATTATTTAGTGAGGTCTTCGGACGTGATCACTGTAACGCCTCGTGTGTTACAGATGTTTCGCAAAAGTTGACCGAACTTGATTATTTAGAGGAAGTAAAAGTCGTAACAAGGTTTCCGTAGGTGAACCTGCGGAAGGATCATTAATGTGTTCCTTACCGTTAAACAAAATTATAATATTAATGAATTTTAGTATTATAATTAAAATTATAAGTGCTTGTCACAAAAATCATATATAAGCCAAAAATCATATATAAATGAGAAAAATATCTAAAATTGATGTATCAAAAAATAGCGGGTAAAAGCGATAAAAAAGGTAACAAATGAACGTCATTCTTATTAGTGACGACGATGTTTACATGGATGTCTAAAAATGAAATATCTAATGATGTCTAATAATGAAATGTCTAACAATGAAATGTCTAACAATAAAATGAGATAAACATAAGTGAAAATGAAATGTGAAATATCTAAAAATAAATGGGATAAGTGGTAAAAGTGTGCTAAAAAGAGGTAACAAATGGATCGTCATTGTATTTAGTGACGTTGAATGAATAAAACATAAAATTATAGTTGTACTTATATATTTATATAAGTTAATATTATGTTCTTTTGGAACTAAGACATTCGCAACATAAATTTTATGTTTATAAAGTATTGAATATTATTGAAGGAATTGATATATGCCAATTAATTTTTTGGTGTATTTTTGATTTCTTTCAATAAATATATTTGTGAATTGCTTATTTAAAATAAAATAAAATTATCACTCTAAGCGGTGGATCACTTGGCTCATGGATCGATGAAGAACGCAGCAAACTGTGCGTCATCGTGTGAACTGCAGGACACATGAACATCGATATTTTGAACGCATATCGCAGTCCATGCTGTAATGTACTTTAATTTATAATTAGAGTGCTGCTTGGACTACATATGGTTGAGGGTTGTAAGACTATGCTTAACAAGTTGCTTTTAATTATAATATATTAAAATCTCTATAATAATTTATTATGTAGAGATTTTTTTTTTTTTTATAATTTTTTTAAAGCACATATTGTATTATTGGATAGAATTAATTCATAATACTAATATATAAAGATATCAAAATACCTCTCATTAAATAAAATCAAAATAAATTCTTTTATTTTGTTGAGGAAGGTCTAGCATAAAATAATTTATGAATCTAGAATTGTCTCATTTAAGAAATAAAAAGAATAAAAATATCCATTCCGCTCTATGGATAAATGAATGTGTGTGCTTTTTATGGGTTTGGGCACAAAATACACATTAACATTTGCACAAATGCAAATTTATATAACACTATAAGGTGGCATTTTATTGGTAAAGTGGCGGCCCCTTGTGTAGCAGAACAGAAAAAAAAAAGATTTTATTTATGAATTGGTAGTTATGATATATATTTTAGTTAAAATAAAAATTAACTTTTATAATTATACAACCTCAACTCATATGGGATTACCCCCTGAATTTAAGCATATTAATGAGGGGTGGAAAAGAAACTAACAAGGATTTTCTTAGTAGCGGCGAGCGAAAAGAAAACAGTTCAGCACTAAGTCACTTTGTCTCTATGGCAAATGTGAGATGCAGTGTATGGAGTGTCAAATTTCTAGTATGAGAAATTAACGATTTAAGTCCTTCTTAAATGAGGCCATTTACCCATAGAGGGTGCCAGGCCCGTATAACGTTAATGATTACTAGATGACATTTCCAAAGAGTCGTGTTGCTTGATAGTGCAGCACTAAGTGGGTGGTAAACTCCATCTAAAACTAAATATAACCATGAGACCGATAGTAAACAAGTACCGTGAGGGAAAGTTGAAAAGAACTCTGAATAGAGAGTTAAATAGTACGTGAAACTGCTTAGAGGTTAAGCCCGATGAACCTGAATATCCGTTATAGAAAATTCATCATTATGATTTTAATATATATAAAAAATATATATTATAATAATGGTGTGCATTTTTTCTATAAAGGACATTGTAATCTATTAATATTAAATTAAATATTTATCATAAGATCAATATGCGTAAGTTTATTCAAATTATTTTGCTTGCAATTTAATATAGAATAAATGCTTTTGATTTGATAAAGTATTGATAGTTTTATTATATATAGTGCTTAAATAAATTTTTATTTTATAATGGCATATTAATCATTGATTTTTATGTTTATTATATGCACTTATATGATTAACAATGCGAAAGATTCAGGATACCTTCGGGACCCGTCTTGAAACACGGACCAAGGAGTCTAACATATATGCAAGTTATTGGGAATAACAAACTTAATAGCGAAATTAACATAACTTTTTAATGGGATTAGTTTTTAGTATCTATTTTTAATAGTCTATTAATTCAATCCCGGGGCGTTCTATACAGTTATGTATAATAATATTTATATTATTTATACCTCTATCTAGAGCGTACCTTGAGCATATATGCTGTGACCCGAAAGATGGTGAACTATACTTGATCAGGTTGAAGTCAGGGGAAACCCTGATGGAAGACCGAAACAGTTCTGACGTGCAAATCGATTGTCAGAATTGAGTATAGGGGCGAAAGACCAATCGAACCATCTAGTAGCTGGTTCCCTCCGAAGTTTCCCTCAGGATAGCTGGTGCATTTAAAGATTATGTAAAATAATCTTATCTGGTAAAGCGAATGATTAGAGGCCTTAGGGTCGAAACGACCTTAACCTATTCTCAAACTTTAAATGGGTAAGAACCTCACCTTTCTTGGTATGAAGGTTGTGGTTGTGATATAATGTGCCCAGTGGGCCACTTTTGGTAAGCAGAACTGGCGCTGTGGGATGAACCAAACGTAATGTTACGGTGCCCAAATTAACAACTCATGCAGATACCATGAAAGGCGTTGGTTGCTTAAAACAGCAGGACGGTGGACATGGAAGTCGTAATCCGCTAAGGAGTGTGTAACAACTCACCTGCCGAAGCAACTAGCCCTTAAAATGGATGGCGCTTAAGTTGTATACCTATACATTACCGCTAAAGTAGATGGTTTATGTTCAATCTCGGTTGAATTAATAAACTTTGAAACTTTAGTGAGTAGGAGGGTACAATGGTGAGCATAGAAGTGTTTGGCGTAAGCCTGCATGGAGCTGCCATTGGTACAGATCTTGGTGGTAGTAGCAAATAATCGAATGAGACCTTGGAGGACTGAAGTGGAGAAGGGTTTCGTGTGAACAGTGGTTGATCACGAGTTAGTCGGTCCTAAGTTCAAGGCGAAAGCCGAAAATTTTCAAGTAATAATGAAAAGTAAAAAATTATTTTTTTACATAGTAGTTGACCTCTTGAATAATTTTGAACGAAAGGGAATACGGTTCCAATTCCGTAACCTGTTGAGTATCCGTTTGTTATTAAATATGGGCCTTGTGCTCATCCTGGCAACAGGAACGACCATAAAGAAGCCGTCGAGAGATATCGGAAGAGTTTTCTTTTCTGTTTTATAATCGTACTACCATGGAAGTCTTTCGAAGAGAGATATGGTAGATGGATTAGAAGAGCATGACATTTACTGTTGTGTCGATATTTTCTCCTCGGACCTTGAAAATTTATGGCGGGGTCACGCAAACTTCTCAACAGGCCGTACCAATATCCGCAGCTGGTCTCCAAGGTGAAGAGTCTCTAGTCGATAGAATAATGTAGGTAAGGGAAGTCGGCAAATTAGATCCGTAACTTCGGGATAAGGATTGGCTCTGAAGATTGAGATAGTCGGGCTTGATTGGGAAGCAATAACATGGTTTATGTACTCGTTCTGGGTAAATAGAGATATTCTCGTATCTTGTTCCCCGGATAGTAGTTACGTAGCCAATTGTGGAACTTTCTTGCTAAAATTTTTAGGGAATTATCGCAAGGTATATTTCTTTTAAATTATAACGACTATCAATTAACAATCAATTCAGAACTGGCACGGACTTGGCGAATCCGACTGTCTAATTAAAACAAAGCATTGTGATGGCCCTAACGGGTGTTGACACAATGTGATTTCTGCCCAGTGCTCTGAATGTCAAAGTGAAGAAATTCAAGTAAGCGCGGGTAAACGGCGAAACCACAGCCAAGGGAACGGGCTTGGAATAATTAGCGGGAAAAGAAGACCCTGTTGAGCTTGACTCTAATCTGGCAGTGTAAGGAGACATAAGAGGTGTAGAATAAGTGGGAGATATTGACTCTTCGGGGCCTTTGTCACCAGTGAAATACCACTACTCTTATTGTTTCCTTACTTACTTGATTAAGTGGAACGTGTATCATTTCTTAGCCATTATACGGATATATTTATATATCTTATGGTATTGGGTTATGATGCAAGCTTCTTGATCAAAGTACTAAGAGTTTGTTATATAATTGTAAACAAGTTATGATGAGATAATGGCATTTCGGTGTTATTGTTAATATTCAAAATTTGGTATAACTCCCAATACTCGGGTATGATCCAATTCAAGGACATTGCCAGGTAGGGAGTTTGACTGGGGCGGTACATTTCTCAAATAATAACGGAGGTGTCCCAAGGCCAGCTCAGTGCGGACAGAAACCACACATAGAGCAAAAGGGCAAATGCTGACTTGATCTCGGTGCTCATAATAATATCAATATAAATTCCTGCAAATTTTTATTTATTAAATTATTAATTTATTTATATATTTCAAGTAATAACTTATGTTATATTAATAAGTTATATTAAAACTTTCACGTTATAAGTTATCATTTCAT
>JASKUP010000223.1:135000-147500 GCA_030448955.1 Trichopoda pennipes | reverse complement strand
GTGTGGGCAACCGGTTCAATTAAGAATGTATTGTATGGATTTTTGACGGTTGGAGTATTATTCAGTATATACAATACACAGTGCTTGTCTATTAGGCCAGTGGCGTTTTAAATAAATAAGTAGATAGACAAACGAAGAGCACGCAAAAGTACAAAAGTACAAGAAGGCGGCAAAGTACAAAAGTACAAGAAGGCAAAAGTACAAAAAGGCAAAAATGCAAATAGAGAAAAATATACATATAAAGAAGAACAAAAAATATGGTGTTGGTGGTCGTAGCAAATAATCCTTAACTCTGAAGGAAATTCAATAAAGTAATAAAGCTAAATTTGTCTTTAGCTTCAATTTAAACTTTATAAATTATGTTGTAATTTATATACAACATTGATAAATTTGTTTTTGTGGCATTTTTTGAAAATATAAAAATTATTTTTTTATATAAGAATATATATGTAATTCTTAATTACATATCAAAATAAAATCATATGTATTGGGAAATACAATATGTATGCAATGATAAATAAGTAGATGTTATAAAATGAAAAATATTATTAACTATATGAAAATGACGAAAATGACGCACATAAATATGCTGATTTTTCGTTTAATTGAAAATTTAAAGAAAACATTATTCTGGTTGATCCTGCCAGTAGTTATATGCTTGTCTCAAAGATTAAGCCATGCATGTCTAAGTACACACGAATTAATAGTGAAACCGCAAAAGGCTCATTATATCAGTTATGGTTCCTTAGATCGTTAGCAGTTACTTGGATAACTGTGGTAATTCTAGAGCTAATACATGCATTATAAACACGGACCTTTGGGACGTGTGCTTTTATTAGGCTAAAACCAAGCGATCGCAAGATCGTTATTATGGTTGAACTCTAGATAACTTGCAGATCGCATGGTCTCGTACCGGCGACAGATCTTTCAAATGTCTGCCCTATCAACTTTTGATGGTAGTATCTAGGACTACCATGGTTGCTACGGGTAACGGGGAATCAGGGTTCGATTCCGGAGAGGGAGCCTGAGAAACGGCTACCACATCTAAGGAAGGCAGCAGGCGCGTAAATTACCCACTCCCAGCTCGGGGAGGTAGTGACGAAAAATAACAATACAGGACTCATATTAGAGGCCCTGTAATTGGAATGAGTACACTTTAAATCCTTTAACAAGGACCTATTGGAGGGCAAGTCTGGTGCCAGCAGCCGCGGTAACTCCAGCTCCAATAGCGTATATTAAAGTTGTTGCGGTTAAAACGTTCGTAGTTGAAATTGTGCTTCATGCGGGTAGTACAACTATAATTGTAGTTTGTACTGTACCTTATGTATGTAAGCGTATTACCGGTGGAGTTCTTATGTGTGTTAAATACTCGTATTTTTCACATATTCCTCCTATTTAAACCTGCTTCAGTGCTCTTCATCGAGTGTTGTTGTGGGCCGGTACAATTACTTTGAACAAATTAGAGTGCTTAAAGCAGGCTCCAAATGCCTGAATATTTTGTGCATGGAATAATGAAATAAGACCCCTGTTCTACTTTCATTGGTTTTTAGATCAAGAGGTAATGATTAATAGAAGCAGTTTGGGGGCATTAGTATTACGACGCGAGAGGTGAAATTCTTGGACCGTCGTAAGACTAACTTAAGCGAAAGCATTTGCCAAAGATGTTTTCATTAATCAAGAACGAAAGTTAGAGGTTCGAAGACGATCAGATACCGCCCTAGTTCTAACCATAAACGATGCCAGCTAGCAATTGGGTGTAGCTACTATCATGGCTCTCTCAGTCGCTTCCCGGGAAACCAAAGCTTTTGGGCTCCGGGGGAAGTATGGTTGCAAAGCTGAAACTTAAAGGAATTGACGGAAGGGCACCACCAGGAGTGGAGCCTTTCTTTCAATAAATATATTTGTGAATTGCTTATTTAAAATTAAATAAAATTATCACTCTAAGCGGTGGATGTGTAAGACAGATTGATAGCTCTTTCTCGAATCTATGGGTGGTAGTGCATGGCCGTTCTTAGTTCGTGGAGTGATTTGTCTGGTTAATTCCGATAACGAACGAGACTCAAATATATTAAATAGATGCTTTCAGGATTATGGTGTTTGAAGCTTTTTGTAACCTTCATTCATGAGCATAGTAAAATGTGTAAGTGTTTGATGATGTCTACAAGAGTGGAGTGGGATAAGTGGTAAAAGTGTGGTAAAAAGAGGTAACAAATGGATCGTCATTGTATTTAGTGACGTTGAATGAATAAAACATAAAATTATAGTTGTACTTATATATTTATATAAGTTAATATTATGTTCTTTTGGAACTAAGACATTCGCAACATAAATTTTATGTTTATAAATTATTGAATATTATTGAAGGAATTGATATATGCCAATTAATTTTTTGGTGTATTTTTGATTTCTTTCAATAAATATATTTGTGAATTGCTTATTTAAAATTAAATAAAATTATCACTCTAAGCGGTGGATCACTTGGCTCATGGATCGATGAAGAACGCAGCAAACTGTGCGTCATCGTGTGAACTGCAGGACACATGAACATCGATATTTTGAACGCATATCGCAGTCCATGCTGTAATGTACTTTAATTTATAATTAGAGTGCTGCTTGGACTACATATGGTTGAGGGTTGTAAGACTATGCTTAACAAGTTGCTTTTAATTATAATATATTAAAATCTCTATAATAATTTATTATGTAGAGATTTTTTTTTTTTTTTATAATTTTTTTAAAGCACATATTGTATTATTGGATAGAATTAATTCATAATACTAATATATAAAGATATCAAAATACCTCTCATTAAATAAAATCAAAATAAATTCTTTTATTTTGTTGAGGAAGGTCTAGCATAAAATAATTTATGAATCTAGAATTGTCTCATTTAAGAAATAAAAAGAATAAAAATATCCATTCCGCTCTATGGATAAATGAATGTGTGTGCTTTTTATGGGTTTGGGCACAAAATACACATTAACATTTGCACAAATGCAAATTTATATAACACTATAAGGTGGCATTTTATTGGTAAAGTGGCGGCCCCTTGTGTAGCAGAACAGAAAAAAAAAAAAGATTTTATTTATGAATTGGTAGTTATGATATATTTTAGTTAAAATAAAAATTAACTTTTATAATTATACAACCTCAACTCATATGGGATTACCCCCTGAATTTAAGCATATTAATGAGGGGTGGAAAAGAAACTAACAAGGATTTTCTTAGTAGCGGCGAGCGAAAAGAAAACAGTTCAGCACTAAGTCACTTTGTCTCTATGGCAAATGTGAGATGCAGTGTATGGAGTGTCAAATTTCTAGTATGAGAAATTAACGATTTAAGTCCTTCTTAAATGAGGCCATTTACCCATAGAGGGTGCCAGGCCCGTATAACGTTAATGATTACTAGATGACATTTCCAAAGAGTCGTGTTGCAGCACTAAGTGGGTGGTAAACTCCATCTAAAACTAAATATAACCATGAGACCGATAGTAAACAAGTACCGTGAGGGAAAGTTGAAAAGAACTCTGAATAGAGAGTTAAATAGTACGTGAAACTGCTTAGAGGTTAAGCCCGATGAACCTGAATATCCGTTATAGAAAATTCATCATTATGATTTTAATATATATAAAAAATATATATTATAATAATGGTGTGCATTTTTTTAATAACTTAAAACTTACACAAGTTATAAGTGTTTATAATAATAACACTTAAATTATATAAACTATATAAGTTCAAATATAAGTTGAAGTACTAATAAAATAGTATATAAGTACTATTAAACTTAAGTTATTATTAAAAACATATATAAATGAAATGATAACTTATAACGTGAAAGTTATAATATAACTTATTAATATAACATAAGTTATTACTTGAAAAATATAAATAAATTAATAACTTAAAACTTACACAAGTTATAAGTGTTTATAATAATAACACTTAAATTATATAAACTATATAAGTTCAAATATAAGTTGAAGCACTAATAAAATAGTATATAAGTACTATTAAACTTAAGTTATTATTAAAAACATATATAAATGAAATGATAACTTATAACGTGAAAGTTATAATATAACTTATTAATATAACATAAGTTATTACTTGAAATATATAAATAATTTAATAATTTAATAAATAAAAATTTGCAGGAATTTATAATGATATTATTATGAGCTACAACTTAAGTCAACTTAAGTTGTAGTTCATAAACTTGCAAGTTAAATTATAATAAAATATATAAACTATAAGTTCAAACATAAGTTGAAACACTAATCAAATAGTAAATTAGTTACTATTAAACTTAAGTTATTATTAAAAACATATATAAAAAAAAATGATAACTTATAACGTGAAAGTTATAATATAACTTATTACTTATATACTTATTATTACTTGAAAATATAAATAAATTAATAACTTAAAACTTACACAAGTTATAAGTGTTTATAATAATAACACTTAAATTATATAAACTATATAAGTTCAAATATAAGTTGAAGTACTAATAAAATAGTATATAAGTACTATTAAACTTAAGTTATTATTAAAAACATATATAAATGAAATGATAACTTATAACGTGAAAGTTATAATATAACTTATTAATATAACATAAGTTATTACTTGAAAAATATAAATAAATTAATAACTTAAAACTTACACAAGTTATAAGTGTTTATAATAATAACACTTAAATTATATAAACTATATAAGTTCAAATATAAGTTGAAGCACTAATAAAATAGTATATAAGTACTATTAAACTTAAGTTATTATTAAAAACATATATAAATGAAATGATAACTTATAACGTGAAAGTTATAATATAACTTATTAATATAACATAAGTTATTACTTGAAATATATAAATAAATTAATAACTTAAAACTTACACAAGTTATAAGTGTTTATAATAATAACACTTAAATTATATAAACTATATAAGTTCAAATATAAGTTGAAGCACTAATAAAATAGTATATAAGTACTATTAAACTTAAGTTATTATTAAAAACATATATAAATGAAATGATAACTTATAACGTGAAATATGATAATGATAATATAATATGAAGAGTAAAACAAAAAGTTTGCAATTAAGATTCTCTTTCGTTGGGTGATTGGTTTTGGGGTTCTCATCGTCCGCCTAATTTGTAATTTTATTTTTTTTTATAAATGGGTAGATCGAGAATTTTTGTTAAACCACACTAAAAATGGAAGTATGAAATCAATAAACGTATTTTTTAGACGGATGGTTTTTTTAGATGGATTCTTTGTCGGCCTAATTTGTATTTTTTTGGGTAAACAAAGAATCCGTTACACCACAATATATTATTTTATATAATAATATATATTATTTATATTATATCCTCATTATCCATCGTGCTTCAAATTAATTGAAGCAAAGATGGATTTACGTTTTATTATTTTTATTGTTTTCTGGAAGAGTTTAAAAATATTATCCAACCCTTGGGTAAAACCCAAATAAAAAATAAAATGAAAAAAACATTATACCGCGTGTGGGCAACCGGTTCAATTAAGAATGTATTGTATGGATTTTTGACGGTTGGAGTATTATTCAGTATATACAATACACAGTGCTTGTCTATTAGGCCAGTGGCGTTTTAAATAAATAAGTAGATAGACAAACGAAGAGCACGCAAAAGTACAAAAGTACAAGAAGGCGGCAAAGTACAAAAGTACAAGAAGGCAAAAGTACAAAAAGGCAAAAATGCAAATAGAGAAAAATATACATATAAAGAAGAACAAAAAATATGGTGTTGGTGGTCGTAGCAAATAATCCTTAACTCTGAAGGAAATTCAATAAAGTAATAAAGCTAAATTTGTCTTTAGCTTCAATTTAAACTTTATAAATTATGTTGTAATTTATATACAACATTGATAAATTTGTTTTTGTGGCATTTTTTGAAAATATAAAAATTCTTTTTTTATATAAGAATATATATGTAATTCTTAATTACATATCAAAATAAAATCATATGTATTGGGAAATACAATATGTATGCAATGATAAATAAGTAGATGTTATAAAATGAAAAATATTATTAACTATATGAAAATGACGAAAATGACGCACATAAATATGCTGATTTTTCGTTTAATTGAAAATTTAAAGAAAACATTATTCTGGTTGATCCTGCCAGTAGTTATATGCTTGTCTCAAAGATTAAGCCATGCATGTCTAAGTACACACGAATTAATAGTGAAACCGCAAAAGGCTCATTATATCAGTTATGGTTCCTTAGATCGTTAGCAGTTACTTGGATAACTGTGGTAATTCTAGAGCTAATACATGCATTATAAACACGGACCTTTGGACGTGTGCTTTTATTAGGCTAAAACCAAGCGATCGCAAGATCGTTATTATGGTTGAACTCTAGATAACTTGCAGATCGCATGGTCTCGTACCGGCGACAGATCTTTCAAATGTCTGCCCTATCAACTTTTGATGGTAGTATCTAGGACTACCATGGTTGCTACGGGTAACGGGGAATCAGGGTTCGATTCCGGAGAGGGAGCCTGAGAAACGGCTACCACATCTAAGGAAGGCAGCAGGCGCGTAAATTACCCACTCCCAGCTCGGGGAGGTAGTGACGAAAAATAACAATACAGGACTCATATTAGAGGCCCTGTAATTGGAATGAGTACACTTTAAATCCTTTAACAAGGACCTATTGGAGGGCAAGTCTGGTGCCAGCAGCCGCGGTAACTCCAGCTCCAATAGCGTATATTAAAGTTGTTGCGGTTAAAACGTTCGTAGTTGAAATTGTGCTTCATGCGGGTAGTACAACTATAATTGTAGTTTGTACTGTACCTTATGTATGTAAGCGTATTACCGGTGGAGTTCTTATGTGTGTTAAATACTCGTATTTTTCACATATTCCTCCTATTTAAACCTGCTTCAGTGCTCTTCATCGAGTGTTGTTGTGGGCCGGTACAATTACTTTGAACAAATTAGAGTGCTTAAAGCAGGCTCCAAATGCCTGAATATTTTGTGCATGGAATAATGAAATAAGACCCCTGTTCTACTTTCATTGGTTTTTAGATCAAGAGGTAATGATTAATAGAAGCAGTTTGGGGGCATTAGTATTACGACGCGAGAGGTGAAATTCTTGGACCGTCGTAAGACTAACTTAAGCGAAAGCATTTGCCAAAGATGTTTTCATTAATCAAGAACGAAAGTTAGAGGTTCGAAGGCGATCAGATACCGCCCTAGTTCTAACCATAAACGATGCCAGCTAGCAATTGGGTGTAGCTACTATCATGGCTCTCTCAGTCGCTTCCCGGGAAACCAAAGCTTTTGGGCTCCGGGGGAAGTATGGTTGCAAAGCTGAAACTTAAAGGAATTGACGGAAGGGCACCACCAGGAGTGGAGCCTGCGGCTTAATTTGACTCAACACGGGAAAACTTACCAGGTCCGAACATAAGTGTGTAAGACAGATTGATAGCTCTTTCTCGAATCTATGGGTGGTGGTGCATGGCCGTTCTTAGTTCGTGGAGTGATTTGTCTGGTTAATTCCGATAACGAACGAGACTCAAATATATTAAATAGATGCTTTCAGGATTATGGTGTTTGAAGCTTTTTGTAACCTTCATTCATGAGCATAGTAAAATGTGTAAGTGTTTGATGATGTCTACAAGAGTGGAGCCGTACCTGTTGGTTTGTCCCATTATAAAGGACACTAGCTTCTTAAATGGACAAATTGCGTCTAGCAATAATGAGATTGAGCAATAACAGGTCTGTGATGCCCTTAGATGTCCTGGGCTGCACGCGCGCTACAATGAAAGTATCAACGTGTATTTCCTAGACCGAGAGGTCCGGGTAAACCGCTGAACCACTTTCATGCTTGGGATTGTGAACTGAAACTGTTCACATGAACTTGGAATTCCTAGTAAGTGCGAGTTAGTATACATTAGTGTATTTTAGTATAATTTAGTGTATTTTAGTATTTTTTAATGTTGTTTAGTATAAATTATTTAGTGAGGTCTTCGGACGTGATCACTGTAACGCCTCGTGTGTTACAGATGTTTCGCAAAAGTTGACCGAACTTGATTATTTAGAGGAAGTAAAAGTCGTAACAAGGTTTCCGTAGGTGAACCTGCGGAAGGATCATTAATGTGTTCCTTACCGTTAAACAAAATTATAATATTAATGAATTTTAGTATTATAATTAAAATTATAAGTGCTTGTCACAAAAATCATATATAAGCCAAAAATCATTTATAAATGAGAAAAATATCTAAAATTGATATATCAAAAAATAGCGGGTAAAAGCGATAAAAAAAGGTAACAAATGAACGTCATTCTTATTAGTGACGACGATGTTTACATGGATGTCTAAAAATGAAATATCTAATGATGTCTAATAATGAAATGTCTAACAATAAAATGAGATAAACGGCAAAACGGCAATAAAGTTAAATATTACCGTCATTTGTATAAGTGCCGACATTGCATGAATATGAATATTCAAAAATGAAATATCTAAATGTGAAATATCTAAAAATAAATGGGATAAGTGGTAAAAGTGTGCTAAAAAGAGGTAACAAATGGATCGTCATTGTATTTAGTGACGTTGAATGAATAAAACATAAAATTATAGTTGTACTTATATATTTATATAAGTTAATATTATGTTCTTTTGGAACTAAGACATTCGCAACATAAATTTTATGTTTATAAATTATTGAATATTATTGAAGGAATTGATATATGCCAATTAATTTTTTGGTGTATTTTTGATTTCTTTCAATAAATATATTTGTGAATTGCTTATTTAAAATTAAATCAAATTATCACTCTAAGCGGTGGATCACTTGGCTCATGGATCGATGAAGAACGCAGCAAACTGTGCGTCATCGTGTGAACTGCAGGACACATGAACATCGATATTTTGAACGCATATCGCAGTCCATGCTGTAATGTACTTTAATTTATAATTAGAGTGCTGCTTGGACTACATATGGTTGAGGGTTGTAAGACTATGCTTAACAAGTTGCTTTTAATTATAATATATTAAAATCTCTATAATAATTTATTATGTAGAGATTTTTTTTTTTTATAATTTTTTTAAAGCACATATTGTATTATTGGATATAATTAATTCATAATACTAATATATAAAGATATCAAAATACCTCTCATTAAATAAAATCAAAATAAATTCTTTTATTTTGTTGAGGAAGGTCTAGCATAAAATAATTTATGAATCTAGAATTGTCTCATTTAAGAAATAAAAAGAATAAAAATATCCATTCCGCTCTATGGATAAATGAATGTGTGTGCTTTTTATGGGTTTGGGCACAAAATACACATTAACATTTGCACAAATGCAAATTTATATAACACTATAAGGTGGCATTTTATTGGTAAAGTGGCGGCCCCTTGTGTAGCAGAACAGAAAAAAAAAAAAAAAAGATTTTATTTATGAATTGGTAGTTATGATATATTTTAGTTAAAATAAAAATTAACTTTTATAATTATACAACCTCAACTCATATGGGATTACCCCCTGAATTTAAGCATATTAATGAGGGGTGGAAAAGAAACTAACAAGGATTTTCTTAGTAGCGGCGAGCGAAAAGAAAACAGTTCAGCACTAAGTCACTTTGTCTCTATGGCAAATGTGAGATGCAGTGTATGGAGTGTCAAATTTCTAGTATGAGAAATTAACGATTTAAGTCCTTCTTAAATGTATAACGTTAATGATTACTAGATGACATTTCCAAAGAGTCGTGTTGCTTGATAGTGCAGCACTAAGTGGGTGGTAAACTCCATCTAAAACTAAATATAACCATGAGACCGATAGTAAACAAGTACCGTGAGGGAAAGTTGAAAAGAACTCTGAATAGAGAGTTAAATAGTACGTGAAACTGCTTAGAGGTTAAGCCCGATGAACCTGAATATCCGTTATAGAAAATTCATCATTATGATTTTAATATATATAAAAAATATATATTATAATAATGGTGTGCATTTTTTCTATAAAGGACATTGTAATCTATTAATATTAAATTAAATATTTATCATAAGATCAATATGCGTAAGTTTATTCAAATTATTTTGCTTGCAATTTAATATAGAATAAATGCTTTTGATTTGATAAAGTATTGATAGTTTTATTATATATAGTGCTTAAATAAATTTTTATTTTATAATGGCATATTAATCATTGATTTTTATGTTTATTATATGCACTTATATGATTAACAATGCGAAAGATTCAGGATACCTTCGGGACCCGTCTTGAAACACGGACCAAGGAGTCTAACATATATGCAAGTTATTGGGAATAACAAACTTAATAGCGAAATTAACATAACTTTTTAATGGGATTAGTTTTTAGTATCTATTTTTAATAGTCTATTAATTCAATCCCGGGGCGTTCTATACAGTTATGTATAATAATATTTATATTATTTATACCTCTATCTAGAGCGTACCTTGAGCATATATGCTGTGACCCGAAAGATGGTGAACTATACTTGATCAGGTTGAAGTCAGGGGAAACCCTGATGGAAGACCGAAACAGTTCTGACGTGCAAATCGATTGTCAGAATTGAGTATAGGGGCGAAAGACCAATCGAACCATCTAGTAGCTGGTTCCCTCCGAAGTTTCCCTCAGGATAGCTGGTGCATTTAAAGATTATGTAAAATAATCTTATCTGGTAAAGCGAATGATTAGAGGCCTTAGGGTCGAAACGACCTTAACCTATTCTCAAACTTTAAATGGGTAAGAACCTCACCTTTCTTGGTATGAAGGTTGTGGTTGTGATATAATGTGCCCAGTGGGCCACTTTTGGTAAGCAGAACTGGCGCTGTGGGATGAACCAAACGTAATGTTACGGTGCCCAAATTAACAACTCATGCAGATACCATGAAAGGCGTTGGTTGCTTAAAACAGCAGGACGGTGGACATGGAAGTCGTAATCCGCTAAGGAGTGTGTAACAACTCACCTGCCGAAGCAACTAGCCCTTAAAATGGATGGCGCTTAAGTTGTATACCTATACATTACCGCTAAAGTAGATGGTTTATGTTCAATCTCGGTTGAATTAATAAACTTTGAAACTTTAGTGAGTAGGAGGGTACAATGGTGAGCATAGAAGTGTTTGGCGTAAGCCTGCATGGAGCTGCCATTGGTACAGATCTTGGTGGTAGTAGCAAATAATCGAATGAGACCTTGGAGGACTGAAGTGGAGAAGGGTTTCGTGTGAACAGTGGTTGATCACGAGTTAGTCGGTCCTAAGTTCAAGGCGAAAGCCGAAAATTTTCAAGTAATAATGAAAAGTAAAAAATTATTTTTTTTACATAGTAGTTGACCTCTTGAATAATTTTGAACGAAAGGGAATACGGTTCCAATTCCGTAACCTGTTGAGTATCCGTTTGTTATTAAATATGGGCCTTGTGCTCATCCTGGCAACAGGAACGACCATAAAGAAGCCGTCGAGAGATATCGGAAGAGTTTTCTTTTCTGTTTTATAATCGTACTACCATGGAAGTCTTTCGAAGAGAGATATGGTAGATGGATTAGAAGAGCATGACATTTACTGTTGTGTCGATATTTTCTCCTCGGACCTTGAAAATTTATGGCGGGGTCACGCAAACTTCTCAACAGGCCGTACCAATATCCGCAGCTGGTCTCCAAGGTGAAGAGTCTCTAGTCGATAGAATAATGTAGGTAAGGGAAGTCGGCAAATTAGATCCGTAACTTCGGGATAAGGATTGGCTCTGAAGATTGAGATAGTCGGGCTTGATTGGGAAGCAATAACATGGTTTATGTACTCGTTCTGGGTAAATAGAGATATTCTCGTATCTTGTTCCCCGGATAGTAGTTACGTAGCCAATTGTGGAAATTTCTTGCTAAAATTTTTAGGGAATTATCGCAAGGTATATTTCTTTTAAATTATAACGACTATCAATTAACAATCAATTCAGAACTGGCACGGACTTGGCGAATCCGACTGTCTAATTAAAACAAAGCATTGTGATGGCCCTAACGGGTGTTGACACAATGTGATTTCTGCCCAGTGCTCTGAATGTCAAAGTGAAGAAATTCAAGTAAGCGCGGGTAAACGGCGGGAGTAACTATGACTCTCTTAAGGTAGCCAAATGCCTCGTCATCTAATTAGTGACGCGCATGAATGGATTAACGAGATTCGCTCCTACTTCCCCCCGGCCCCATAACAGGTTTTGTTTATTATGGTGGCCAGGATCATTTCGCTGATAATGACACGCATGGTGAATGATCCAGTCCAGTGAGCATGCTTGACATGTGTTCTGGACAAGGAGTTAGAAAGGCTCCGACTCTTTAGCAAGGTGTGATAGTTTGCAGACCTGCCCTGGAATTATTCAAGTTGCAACTAGGTGGTATCTGTTGCTTAGAATTATGTCTTCGGCTATCTAGGACGGTTGTATGACGTTCCAAATTATACAAAGTGGTTTGTCCACCATCTGATTAAGACTATATAGT
>JASKUP010000223.1:122500-130000 GCA_030448955.1 Trichopoda pennipes | reverse complement strand
AATATAACATAAGTTATTACTTGAAAAATATAAATAAATTAATAACTTAAAACTTACACAAGTTATAAGTGTTTATAATAATAACACTTAAATTATATAAACTATATAAATTCAAATATAAGTTGAAGTACTAATAAAATAGTATATAAGTACTATTAAACTTAAGTTATTATTAAAAACATATATAAATGAAATGATAACTTATAACGTGAAAGTTATAATATAACTTATTAATATAACATAAGTTATTACTTGAAATATATAAATAATTTAATAATTTAATAAATAAAAATTTGCAGGAATTTATAATGATATTATTATGAGCTACAACTTAAGTCAACTTAAGTTGTAGTTCATAAACTTGCAAGTTAAATTATAATAAAATATATAAACTATAAGTTCAAACATAAGTTGAAACACTAATCAAATAGTAAATTAGTTACTATTAAACTTAAGTTATTATTAAAAACATATATAAAAAAAAATGATAACTTATAACGTGAAAGTTATAATATAACTTATTAATATAACATAAGTTATTACTTGAAATATATAAATAAAAAAATAATAACTTAAAACTTGCAAGTTAAATTATAATAAAATATATAAACTATGACTAAAATCTGTATTGTATAAACTGATAGTTATGTTTTTAATATATTTTAAAACTAAATTTTTATATAATCAAAGTCGTATAGTTAAAATATGGATTTTATGAACTTGTAAATATTATTAAAATATGTTAATATAAAGTGTTTTATAAACTAATAAAATAAATTACACGTTATATAACTATTATAACTTATATATGAAAACAATTAAACGAAATAAAGTGAAAAAAATCCACAATAAAAAAAAGTAATAAAGAAGAAATATGTGTTTAATATATAAAATATAATTATTTATTTCACAATACATCCGTTTTAGTAAAAACATAACGTTTAAAGTAGATAATTTTATGTTTGTTATTAATAAAAAACGAAATTGGCGGATCAGTTGCTTGAAAACATCTATAAGTATAGTTATTAAAGTATTTATGCTACATCACTTTACCCTAGAATTTTGTTTTAAAAAAAAAAAAACAAAATTGGCGGATAAGTTGCTTGAAAACATCTATAGGTATTATGCTTAAATTGTGTATTGTTAAGCAATTTGCCTCACAATTTTGTTTTACATATTGTATTATTTGATAAAAATTGATACTTATATTTGTTTAGTGGATAGTTTTGTGTGAGCTCACGTCGGCCTAATTTGTAATTATTTATTTTTATAAATGGGTAAACTGAGATTTTGCTATTAAACACCACAGTATTAATGGAAAATGAATTTTTTTTTAGCGTATATCGCTAAAACAGAAATTATTAAAAATGATAATATAATATGAAGAGTAAAACAAAAAGTTTGCAATTAAGATTCTCTTTCGTTGGGTGATTGGTTTTGGGGTTCTCATCGTCCGCCTAATTTGTAATTTTATTTTTTTTTATAAATGGGTAGATCGAGAATTTTTGTTAAACCACACTAAAAATGGAAGTATGAAATCAATAAATGTATTTTTTAGACGGATGGTTTTTTAGATGGATTCTTTGTCGGCCTAATTTGTATTTTTTTGGGTAAACAAAGAATCCGTTACACCACAATATATTATTTTATATAATAATATATATTATTTATATTATATCCTCATTATCCATCGTGCTTCAAATTAATTGAAGCAAAGATGGATTTACGTTTTATTATTTTTATTGTTTTCTGGAAGAGTTTAAAAATATTATCCAACCCTTGGGTAAAACCCAAATAAAAAATAAAATGAAAAAAACATTATACCGCGTGTGGGCAACCGGTTCAATTAAGAATGTATTGTATGGATTTTTGACGGTTGGAGTATTATTCAGTATATACAATACACAGTGCTTGTCTATTAGGCCAGTGGCGTTTTAAATAAATAAGTAGATAGACAAACGAAGAGCACGCAAAAGTACAAAAGTACAAGAAGGCGGCAAAGTACAAAAGTACAAGAAGGCAAAAGTACAAAAAGGCAAAAATGCAAATAGAGAAAAATATACATATAAAGAAGAACAAAAAATATGGTGTTGGTGGTCGTAGCAAATAATCCTTAACTCTGAAGGAAATTCAATAAAGTAATAAAGCTAAATTTGTCTTTAGCTTCAATTTAAACTTTATAAATTATGTTGTAATTTATATACAACATTGATAAATTTGTTTTTGTGGCATTTTTTGAAAATATAAAAATTCTTTTTTTATATAAGAATTTATATGTAATTCTTAATTACATATCAAAATAAAATCATATGTATTGGGAAATACAATATGTATGCAATGATAAATAAGTAGATGTTATAAAATGAAAAATATTATTAACTATATGAAAATGACGAAAATGACGCACATAAATATGCTGATTTTTCGTTTAATTGAAAATTTAAAGAAAACATTATTCTGGTTGATCCTGCCAGTAGTTATATGCTTGTCTCAAAGATTAAGCCATGCATGTCTAAGTACACACGAATTAATAGTGAAACCGCAAAAGGCTCATTATATCAGTTATGGTTCCTTAGATCGTTAGCAGTTACTTGGATAACTGTGGTAATTCTAGAGCTAATACATGCATTATAAACACGGACCTTTGGGACGTGTGCTTTTATTAGGCTAAAACCAAGCGATCGCAAGATCGTTATTATGGTTGAACTCTAGATAACTTGCAGATCGCATGGTCTCGTACCGGCGACAGATCTTTCAAATGTCTGCCCTATCAACTTTTGATGGTAGTATCTAGGACTACCATGGTTGCTACGGGTAACGGGGAATCAGGGTTCGATTCCGGAGAGGGAGCCTGAGAAACGGCTACCACATCTAAGGAAGGCAGCCGGCGCGTAAATTACCCACTCCCAGCTCGGGGAGGTAGTGACGAAAAATAACAATACAGGACTCATATTAGAGGCCCTGTAATTGGAATGAGTACACTTTAAATCCTTTAACAAGGACCTATTGGAGGACAAGTCTGGTGCCAGCAGCCGCGGTAACTCCAGCTCCAATAGCGTATATTAAAGTTGTTGCGGTTAAAACGTTCGTAGTTGAAATTGTGCTTCATGCGGGTAGTACAACTATAATTGTAGTTTGTACTGTACCTTATGTATGTAAGCGTATTACCGATGGAGTTCTTATGTGTGTTAAATACTCGTATTTTTCACATATTCCTCCTATTTAAACCTGCTTCAGTGCTCTTCATCGAGTGTTGTTGTGGGCCGGTACAATTACTTTGAACAAATTAGAGTGCTTAAAGCAGGCTCCAAATGCCTGAATATTTTGTGCATGGAATAATGAAATAAGACCCCTGTTCTACTTTCATTGGTTTTTAGATCAAGAGGTAATGATTAATAGAAGCAGTTTGGGGGCATTAGTATTACGACGCGAGAGGTGAAATTCTTGGACCGTCGTAAGACTAACTTAAGCGAAAGCATTTGCCAAAGATGTTTTCATTAATCAAGAACGAAAGTTAGAGGTTCTAAGGCGATCAGATACCGCCCTAGTTCTAACCATAAACGATGCCAGCTAGCAATTGGGTGTAGCTACTATCATGGCTCTCTCAGTCGCTTCCCGGGAAACCAAAGCTTTTGGGCTCCGGGGGAAGTATGGTTGCAAAGCTGAAACTTAAAGGAATTGACGGAAGGGCACCACCAGGAGTGGAGCCTGCGGCTTAATTTCAACACGGGAAAACTTACCAGGTCCGAACATAAGTGTGTAAGACAGATTGATAGCTCTTTCTCGAATCTATGGGTGGTGGTGCATGGCCGTTCTTAGTTCGTGGAGTGATTTGTCTGGTTAATTCCGATAACGAACGAGACTCAAATATATTAAATAGATGCTTTCAGGATTATGGTGTTTGAAGCTTTTTGTAACCTTCATTCATGAGCATAGTAAAATGTGTAAGTGTTTGATGATGTCTACAAGAGTGGAGCCGTACCTGTTGGTTTGTCCCATTATAAAGGACACTAGCTTCTTAAATGGACAAATTGCGTCTAGCAATAATGAGATTGAGCAATAACAGGTCTGTGATGCCCTTAGATGTCCTGGGCTGCACGCGCGCTACAATGAAAGTATCAACGTGTATTTCCTAGACCGAGAGGTCCGGGTAAACCGCTGAACCACTTTCATGCTTGGGATTGTGAACTGAAACTGTTCACATGAACTTGGAATTCCTAGTAAGTGCGAGTCATTAACTCGCATTGATTAAGTCCCTGCCCTTTGTGCATACCGCCCGTCGCTACTACCGATTGAATTATTTAGTGAGGTCTTCGGACGTGATCACTGTAACGCCTCGTGTGTTACAGATGTTTCGCAAAAGTTGACCGAACTTGATTATTTAGAGGAAGTAAAAGTCGTAACAAGGTTTCCGTAGGTGAACCTGCGGAAGGATCATTAATGTGTTCCTTACCGTTAAACAAAATTATAATATTAATGAATTTTAGTATTATAATTAAAATTATAAGTGCTTGTCACAAAAATCATATATAAGCCAAAAATCATTTATAAATGAGAAAAATATCTAAAATTGATATATCAAAAAATAGCGGGTAAAAGCGATAAAAAAAGGTAACAAATGAACGTCATTCTTATTAGTGACGACGATGTTTACATGGATGTCTAAAAATGAAATATCTAATGATGTCTAATAATGAAATGTCTAACAATAAAATGAGATAAACGGCAAAACGGCAATAAAGTTAAATATTACCGTCATTTGTATAAGTGCCGACATTGCATGAATATGAATATTCAAAAATGAAATATCTAAATGTGAAATATCTAAAAATAAATGGGATAAGTGGTAAAAGTGTGCTAAAAAGAGGTAACAAATGGATCGTCATTGTATTTAGTGACGTTGAATGAATAAAACATAAAATTATAGTTGTACTTATATATTTATATAAGTTAATATTATGTTCTTTTGGAACTAAGACATTCGCAACATAAATTTTATGTTTATAAATTATTGAATATTATTGAAGGAATTGATATATGCCAATTAATTTTTTGGTGTATTTTTGATTTCTTTCAATAAATATATTTGTGAATTGCTTATTTAAAATTAAATAAAATTATCACTCTAAGCGGTGGATCACTTGGCTCATGGATCGATGAAGAACGCAGCAAACTGTGCGTCATCGTGTGAACTGCAGGACACATGAACATCGATATTTTGAACGCATATCGCAGTCCATGCTGTAATGTACTTTAATTTATAATTAGAGTGCTGCTTGGACTACATATGGTTGAGGGTTGTAAGACTATGCTTAACAAGTTGCTTTTAATTATAATATATTAAAATCTCTATAATAATTTATTATGTAGAGATTTTTTTTTTTTTATAATTTTTTTAAAGCACATATTGTATTATTGGATATAATTAATTCATAATACTAATATATAAAGATATCAAAATACCTCTCATTAAATAAAATCAAAATAAATTCTTTTATTTTGTTGAGGAAGGTCTAGCATAAAATAATTTATGAATCTAGAATTGTCTCATTTAAGAAATAAAAAGAATAAAAATATCCATTCCGCTCTATGGATAAATGAATGTGTGTGCTTTTTATGGGTTTGGGCACAAAATACACATTAACATTTGCACAAATGCAAATTTATATAACACTATAAGGTGGCATTTTATTGGTAAAGTGGCGGCCCCTTGTGTAGCAGAACAGAAAAAAAAAAGATTTTATTTATGAATTGGTAGTTATGATATATTTTAGTTAAAATAAAAATTAACTTTTATAATTATACAACCTCAACTCATATGGGATTACCCCCTGAATTTAAGCATATTAATGAGGGGTGGAAAAGAAACTAACAAGGATTTTCTTAGTAGCGGCGAGCGAAAAGAAAACAGTTCAGCACTAAGTCACTTTGTCTCTATGGCAAATGTGAGATGCAGTGTATGGAGTGTCAAATTTCTAGTATGAGAAATTAACGATTTAAGTCCTTCTTAAATGAGGCCATTTACCCATAGAGGGTGCCAGGCCCGTATAACGTTAATGATTACTAGATGACATTTCCAAAGAGTCGTGTTGCTTGATAGTGCAGCACTAAGTGGGTGGTAAACTCCATCTAAAACTAAATATAACCATGAGACCGATAGTAAACAAGTACCGTGAGGGAAAGTTGAAAAGAACTCTGAATAGAGAGTTAAATAGTACGTGAAACTACTTAGAGGTTAAGCCCGATGAACCTGAATATCCGTTATAGAAAATTCATCATTATGATTTTAATATATATAAAAAATATATATTATAATAATGGTGTGCATTTTTTCTATAAAGGACATTGTAATCTATTAATATTAAATTAAATATTTATCATAAGATCAATATGCGTAAGTTTATTCAAATTATTTTGCTTGCAATTTAATATAGAATAAATGCTTTTGATTTGATAAAGTATTGATAGTTTTATTATATATAGTGCTTAAATAAATTTTTATTTTATAATGGCATATTAATCATTGATTTTTATGTTTATTATATGCACTTATATGATTAACAATGCGAAAGATTCAGGATACCTTCGGGACCCGTCTTGAAACACGGACCAAGGAGTCTAACATATATGCAAGTTATTGGGAATAACAAACTTAATAGCGAAATTAACATAACTTTTTAATGGGATTAGTTTTTAGTATCTATTTTTAATAGTCTATTAATTCAATCCCGGGGCGTTCTATACAGTTATGTATAATAATATTTATATTATTTATACCTCTATCTAGAGCGTACCTTGAGCATATATGCTGTGACCCGAAAGATGGTGAACTATACTTGATCAGGTTGAAGTCAGGGGAAACCCTGATGGAAGACCGAAACAGTTCTGACGTGCAAATCGATTGTCAGAATTGAGTATAGGGGCGAAAGACCAATCGAACCATCTAGTAGCTGGTTCCCTCCGAAGTTTCCCTCAGGATAGCTGGTGCATTTAAAGATTATGTAAAATAATCTTATCTGGTAAAGCGAATGATTAGAGGCCTTAGGGTCGAAACGACCTTAACCTATTCTCAAACTTTAAATGGGTAAGAACCTCACCTTTCTTGGTATGAAGGTTGTGGTTGTGATATAATGTGCCCAGTGGGCCACTTTTGGTAAGCAGAACTGGCGCTGTGGGATGAACCAAACGTAATGTTACGGTGCCCAAATTAACAACTCATGCAGATACCATGAAAGGCGTTGGTTGCTTAAAACAGCAGGACGGTGGACATGGAAGTCGTAATCCGCTAAGGAGTGTGTAACAACTCACCTGCTGAAGCAACTAGCCCTTAAAATGGATGGCGCTTAAGTTGTATACCTATACATTACCGCTAAAGTAGATGGTTTATGTTCAATCTCGGTTGAATTAATAAACTTTGAAACTTTAGTGAGTAGGAGGGTACAATGGTGAGCATAGAAGTGTTTGGCGTAAGCCTGCATGGAGCTGCCATTGGTACAGATC
>JASKUP010000223.1:95000-117500 GCA_030448955.1 Trichopoda pennipes | reverse complement strand
TATCTATGAAGCGTAATTATTAGATTTTGGTCTGTTAACTGCTACATGTTTCTACTAGAACTACTTATATGTGACAGATTTGCTGCTATGCAATCATTACTGCAACAACAAGGTTATAAGGAATATGCAGTCACTAAAAAAATCTTAGAAGAAATTGAAGTAATCTTATTATTTATACGCTTTGCGTATTGAAACCACTATCTTATTCTTTTCTATTCGGTTTACAAAAAACAAGTTTGGACTTTCTTTAACATAAAAAACACATTGGTTTAATTTTAGAAGAAAGGATTATTAAGTTTTTGGTGCATAGGTCAACACTAAATAATTTGCATATTAAAATAACATATTTTTATTTTGTTTTTGAACCAATAATTTTTATGTTTACCTTATTGATGTACATAAAATAAAAACAAAGCTCGTTATCCGAATACTTAGTTTATTAACATTTAAAAACATTCTTTCCGACTTCTTCGTAAATCTTGCAAATTTATTTTTTCGTGTTTTGTTTTTTATTTAAAAGATTATATGCTTTTTTTTATAATTATTATATAGTACGGTATCAATTATGGCCATTAACACAATAATTAGGGTTTAATTAATTGGGTAGTATTTTAATTTTTATTCTTTACTTGATCAATAAAAATTATATAAAATATAAAATTAAATTCTATATTTTGCTCCTAGAATAGTTCTTTTTCAGTATTAATTTTTCTTAAAAAATAATTTGATCATAATGATTACAATTTTTCAGAAGAATCTAAAGGGCAACGAAATACTGAAAGATAAAAATAACTTTTTATAGGTATTTTATATATATATAAAACCAAAAACTTAACAGTTTCCCAAAAATCCATGAAAAATTTGTAATATAGTCTTGTAGGTAAAAATTTACTATAAAAAGGTTATTTTATTAATATATAATAATTATACTAACTCTATCTCTTTTAAACATGGATGACTAAGTGCGGTTTTACACACATCAACTTTTGTTGCTCAACTTTTGTTGTTTCCATTAGAGAGAAAGTGAAGGCCTTATACCCCTTCTTTTTCCTTCTAATGAAAACAACAAAAGTTGAGCAACAAAAGTTGATGTGTGTAAAACCGCACTAACTTTAAAACAGCAGTTTTTTAAATAGCTATTTTGTATTCTCTAAAATGTAGGTTTAAAGGAAAACAATGCTACCACTTGTTTTTAATTTAAGCAAAACTAAAATTAATGGAGTAATTTCGTATATTAATGTATACGGACTCCAAATTTTATTTGAACTAGGATTATTTAATAACAATATTTAGTGATTTATAATTATTCGATTTTTTGTATCTAAAACTATATTCTGTGGAGATATTTGAAATTTAAAAATACATTCCATTCTTGAAGTGTTTAATTGACATCCACTACGAAATAATATGCGAATTTTAGTTGACATTAGAAAAACATATCATATACAGTCCATAAAAATATTTGCTAAATGACAATTTGAAAAACATGTCAGTACGCATGAGTTTAAACAAAAATGTTTCCTATGAATAATTCATAATTGAAAGAGAAAAATTGTTCACTGTCTAAAATAAGAATTTTGAATTTCCTATAAAAATTTGGGCTTAAACTTTCTTATGAGCTGTCCCTAGAAGTAATACATTTGAAATGAAATAAGAATAACATAAAATATTTATTATTTAAAGGAATCTATCACAAATTAAGGTAGATTAAACAAATGATTTCAAAAAGCTAAATTTTACTTCAATTGGATTTGCACTTTGCGTTTTTGTAAAACTTTTTACCAATATTTTTTTCTTCATTTTTCAAATTACATATGAATGCCTCCCACAGGAATCCCTTATGTTGAAAGATTTAAAATCAAATATGTTTTTGTTTTCAAAATGTTTGTTGTGCTTAAGTATAGAAGTGTTCTTGTGCTTTGTTGTTTTTTGCAGTGTTGCTTTAATAAAAATTCTCATTTTATCAGTTTGGCTTGAGATGTAATATTCTTGAATTTCCTATACAAAATTTGTGGAAAAGTTTACCGATGAGCTATATGAGCAGTATTCAAATCGCCATATGATATGCTGTCCCCGGCAATAACATATTTCAATTACTATTATTTTTTGAATAATAAAGGAATTAGGCAAAAATTAACGTAGATTAAAAAAAAATAATTCTTTAAATTTTATTGAAACAAAACATTTGATATACATTTAAAGAAGAAACACGAAAGCAAATAAAAATACATCAATATAACAATTTACAATAATTTCTTCTGCAAAAACTATTTAACGCCAATTGTATCGTATGGAATTTAACCCAAAACAAAGCTTTGGTAACCCATATTTAAAATTAACTTGCACATGTAAAGACTCAAGCTTTTTGCATGAGTTTTGACTGTATTTTCAACCTGTTGGGTAACAATTAGCAGCTTAGAAAGTGCTTTCAATTATACATATATCTTGCTGTAAGTTACACTTTTAATTGCAGAACATGTAATTTCAATTGAAATGTTTTACTGTTTTGATTACGCTTACAATTTTTTATTAAAAAAAGAAACTGATTGCAATGCTTTATGACTAATTTTTATTTAGTTGGTTAATATTAAAAAAAAATAATTTTCTACAATATTTTTTAGAGTAATGTTAAATAAATGATTTATAAATAACATTTTCAATAAACTTAACTTTTTATTGACATTTGCTATACAACTTTTAATTGATTAAATTTTATCATTAATTGGATTTTTGAAATTTTTCAATTAATGCTTTTGTTACTATAGTATTTGTAAAATAAAATAAAGCTAAGAAGCATTGAATAAAACCAAAAAACTTTACGTTATATGACAGGTCCTTATTCTGAAAATGCAACTTTTTACAACGGATGTATTATGTATTTCATAAGCACGCCAACTAAAAATGCAGAAGAGAAATCTGGCAACGCATTACATTTGTTTCAAACAAATGTAATGCGTTGGCATCACTGCGACATAACGGTAAAAAGTATATATATATCTAAAGCCAGATAGCTTGTGGCCAGCGTTACCACAATCAATTATTGGTACAAAGAATTTTGGAAAATATGTAACCAAATGAGAAAAATATAACCAAAGTTTTTATTATGTGCTCATTTACGGTATTTCGACAAAATTCGATTAAATCATTTATATTTTTAATTCCTTGTTAGAAAATCATAACAATCTTAAATAGTTTTTAAATTTTTCTGAAGTAATTTTTAAACCACTTAAAACATGACTAGGTTGTCATTTAAAAAGTTTCAAAAATTTTTTTAAACAATGATTGAGTATTTTTTAATATTAATTATATATTTCTTAGCTTTACTTTGATAAAACAAGTGTTCTATATATTTAAGCAATTGTTTTTATATTATAAGCATCCAAACACCAACTAAATTTAAGTTTTCAATATAGCAGTTATTAATAAAGCTTCTAAAAATTATTTAATTAAAAATTTATTTTTAACGATCTTAGTGATAGGTTCTGCAATAAGGCTTACAATGACCATATAATTGAACGGCAAAATAGAACATGTAATTCCATATGAAAAAAATGTGTATATAGTCATATGGCAACGTCAAATCATCAGTATATGAACAAAAAAGTTTTTATTATTAGGCTGACATAAATTTAATCGGGGAGAAGATAACAAACTTTATTTTATATTATTTTTTCTTTGTTTAGGCAAACTTTTTTCAGAGTTGCACAAAAGGTACGTGTACAAAACGTGCTTTCATGCATTACAATAACAAAGAGTAAAAAAATTATGACAAAAATTTACCATTTTTAAAATTGATTTTAAATAGTTAATTTAAATTATATTTTAAATAAAAAATATGAATTGAAAAGCCTGTAGCTCACAGAATCAGATTTTTTAGTTGTCTCTTTTATTAGTTAAGAAACAAAGGCAATGCACGTAAAACATTTTGAAGTTGTTTTGAAAATTTTTGATTTCAGTTTTCCATTAATAACTCGATAACCGTTCCGCGTGCACAAATAGTACTATATACGATCGATACAGGATAAAAATACGAATCGATAGTGACATATTCTGTTTCTAAAACGACTTTACGGAAAAAGTTATAAGACAGCAAACTTCTGAAATTGTATTCGTATTTTTATTCTCTATCGAACGTATATAGCCGTATGTCTGCACGCGGAATAGTTTTTGTGTTGTTAATGAAAACCAAAAAAAAAATTTACGATTTTTTAACAATTTTAGAAGTTTGCTGCCTAATAAGTTTTTCCGTGAAGTCTTTTTAGAAACAAGATATATCACTATCAGTTTGTACTTTTATCCTCTATCGATCGTATATAGTGCTATTTGTGCACGCGGAATGGTTATCGATTTATTGATGGAAAACTGATATCATAAATGTTCAAAATAACTCCAAATAATTTAACTTCCAGTGCTTTCGTTTATTCACTAAAAAAAGTGACAACTGTAAAATCTGATTCTGTGGTCTACAAGCTTTATATTTTATATCTTTTAATTAAAATACAATTAAAATTAACTATAAAAATCGAATTCAAAAATGGTATATTTTTTACATAGCTTGCTTACATATTTCTTCTTGCACATGGCGTTTGTTTCCATTTTTCTTGGAAATAGTACGTTCTGTGCAACTCTGCGAAAAAGTTTGTATTTCTCAGAGTTTGTTGTCTTCTCCTACGTAAAAATTTAAGTAACCATTTAATATGAGCATCAGGAATAACTGATCGTCATGATCCATAATATAAGTTTTTTCATAATTATTATAAAAGTATTAAGCCAGAATATAACCCGTTACGTTTATAGTTCTTGAGAGCGTAAATGTAATGGCCAGTATCACAAAATTTAGGACTTAATCGTTGTATTTTAACTCTTATTTTTACTGGATAAATAATATTAATATTTAAGTTCTAGGTATAAAATGCTCATAGAATAGTTATTTTTCAGTATTAATTTTTCTTAAAAAATAATTTAATTTTTTGCTTAAAGTATAATGGTTATAATTTCTCTGAAAAATATAAAGGGCAACAAAATACTAAAATAACTTTTTATTGGTATTTTGTGTAAATATAAACCCAAAAGTTAAATAAAGTTAAATAACTTATTAAATTGTAAGAAAAAGTATTGAAGGCCTAAATTCACATACATATGAACATACGGCCTGTATAGAACGTACGATAGTTCTACAGAATCATAGAAGCGTCAGCATGAACATAATTCCTTTATAATAATATTAATTACTCTATCTCTTTCTAACACAGCTGCCTAACTCCAAAACAGCTGAATTTTAAATGACTATTTTGTATTTTCTATGAGTAAGATCAGCAGTGATGCCAGAAGTTTAACGAAAAATAATGTTACCACTTATTTCTAATTTAAACAAAACTAAAATAAATAGTTTTTTAGTATTAATATGATTTAAATCAGAGATTATATTTTATATTCCTAATTTTATTTGAACTAGGGTAATATAATAACAATATTTAGTATAGTTGTTGGATTTTTTGTATTTAAACTTAAATTCTGTGGAGAAATTTGCAATTAAAAATGTTTTCCATTATCCCATTCCTGTTAAAGTGTTTATTTGACATCCACTACAAATAATATTGAGAGTTTAAGCTTATTTTTATTTTTTATTTTATTTTTTTATTGATCTATATATTTATTTATTTTATTTTTGATGTCCCATACACAAGACTTTAGGTGTCATATTGCAGTATGGAACTCAGTACAAGTACAAAATTATTGTATTTCTATCAAAAGTTTAGAAAAAAATAAAATAAAACAAATAAAAACATATATTAAAAATCACTTTGAAGTGATACATTAGAAAAACATATTATATACAGCCCATTAAAATATTTATTCAATTACAGTTTGAAAATCGTGTCAATACGAGAGAGTATAAACGCATATGTTGCCTATGAATAATTCATAATTGAAAAAAAAAAATTGTTCAGTATCATTAAATGAGACTTGAATTTCCTATAAAAAATTTGGGGTAAAAGTTACTATCAGCTAAATGAGCAGCAGTGAAATGGCCTTATGGAATCTAACTCCAATTGATGTAGATTTTAGGAAAAAAATATATATAAATATTATTGAAACAAAAAATTTTTATACATTAGGAAAAAAACATAAAAGAAATTAAAAATACATTAATAGAACAATTTAGAATAATTTCTTGTGCAAAAACTATGCAATATCACTTGTTTTGCATGCAATTTAGGCCACACCAAAGCTTTGATAACACATACTTTAAATGAATTTGAACTTGCATATGTAATCTCTCAAGCTGCTTGCATGAGTTTTGGCTGTATTTTCGACCTTTTCGGCAATAATACGCATACACAACACTCAAGAAACTACTTGCATGTGTAATCGCTGGGTAAGTGAATACTGAGGACCAATTATCAACTTAGAAAGTGTTTTCAAATATGCTTTTATCTGGGTGTAAATTACACTTCTTAAAGCAAAGCGTGTAAGAGAGCTATTTTACTATTTTGATTACGCTTGCAATTTTTTATTTAACAAACTTATTAATGAACCTGCTTGCTATGCTTCATGACTAATTCTCAATTAGTTGTATCAAGCATAAAAGTCTCAAGTCTTATTTAGAACTTCAAAAATAAAAAACTGTAATCCTACCATATTTTTTAGGTTGCTATCGTAGATTAAATGATTTATAAATAATATTTTCAACAAGTTTAACTTTTTTAATTTTATGTTTACTTGATTTTTTAATTTTTCTATTGATTCTTTCGTTAATATAATATTTGTTAAATAAAATAAAGCTAAAAAGGGGTTAATAAAAACCAAAAAATTTTACGTTGTTTGACAACCCCTTTGCAATGTATTTCAGAACGCTAACTTAAAACCTAAAAGAGCAAAAGAAAAATACGGCAACACATTATAATTGCTCAAAACAAAGAGTTATGGCATCACTGCTTGATAACGGTAAGTGCGGTTTTACACACATCAACTTTTGTTGCTCAACTTTTGTTGTTTCCATTAGAAGGAAAGAGAAGGGGTATAAAGCCTTCTCTTTCTTTCTAATGGAAACAACAAAAGTTGAGCAACAAAAGTTGATGTGTGTAAAACCGCACTAAAATGTATATGATTTAAATTCCAGATAACTTTTGGCCAGGGTTACCTGATGAAACATTTGTACAAACAAGTTTTAAGTAACCAAATGAGAAATACATAATCATAGTTTTTAATTTATGTTCATTTACTATATTTTGACAAAATCATTTCAATCTTTAGTTCCTTGTTAGAAAATCATTGCAATTTTCAATAGTTCTCAAATTTTTTATCCATTCATATGAAGTAAATTTTTGAACCACTTAAGACATGACTAGGTTGTCATCCTAAAACGTTTCACAATTTTTTGTAGAGTACAATGACTGAGTATTTTCTATCATATATACAATTCATATATTCCGGAAAAAGTTTTTCTTTTATGTCTATATCGCATAGGTATCTAATATATTTATATATTTAAACCTTGTCCACTTTATTATTTCATTTAAAAGTTTTAATTTTTTTATGCTTTGTTTTGATAGCAATAAACAAATTTATTTGACCGAGTTTTATGTATAATTAATTTGAAAGCAAATGTTCATGTAATACGTAGCACTTTTTTAATTGGCTTTAAAACGCTTTTATAAAGAAGTATTTTTAAATAAAATAATAATGTTTTCTGTTTTTCAGTATGATTTATGTTACCACTCAGTTCTTTTCCTTAGCTTATTTAAAAATCTACTTAATTTAAAATAAATTTAAGTTTTAAAAAATAATATATTCAAATAAATTTTCGAAAAATTCATCGAAATAATTCAAATTCATTAAGAATGAAATGTTATAAGAAAAGCGCAACGCAGTCAAAGAGCAAGCGAAAATCTGGCTAAAATTATATCTTAAAAAATCGAAATTCTTCTAAATAGTTCAATATTCGCAATGAAAATTTTATATAAAAATGAAAATCCAAAAATAGAAAGAAATAAATTAAGATTCCACAAAATATCCAATGAAATAAAAATCAAAGTGAACTGTCACAAGATGAAATTGAGCTTTTATAACATCTTAAAACTTATACTGTTTTTAAAGTGTTGTATTGCACAAAATTTCAAAAGTCATCTTTCAGGTAGTTATTTCAATATCTTCTAAGCAGTGACTTTTTTAAACATTGGCAACTCTAAATGTCCCATTTTTTGCCAAACAAATATATTTTTAGTACGAGAAGATTATTGTTTACATTTTTAAATTCAATAATCCAATGAAAAATTCGACGAATTTAAATCTTTGCTTGGAAGAGCATATGCGTTTTGCTTGTGGGGTATGTGGCAAGGACATCAACTGGAGTGGCGCAAAGATTTAAATGTCCAGTATAATTGCGCTACCATAGGTTACGCCTTTGAAGAGATGGATGTAATGAGTGTCAAATTTACATGAAGTGGATATCGGGTGCTCACCAGACAATATTTAGCTTTTTTTTACAAGCAAAAAGAGTATGAACATTTATGTAAATTTCATAATGCTTTAATTGTTAAACTGGATAACGAATGTAAAAAGCAAGAACTTAAAAGATCTCTACATGAAGAAAGTCTTAAGAATGACCATGATTTTATATGAAATATTTGTGTCCGTTGTGTGGAATAATATTCTATCATTTTAACAATTGGATATAACATATAGGCGCCGCACATAGTGCAACCTCAAAAGATTTACGCATGTTTCGTGATTACAACACAAAAAACTATTATTGTATTCAGTGTCATAAAACTCATAATTTTTTTATTTTAAATGTTTGTTTTGTTTGAGTAAAGAAAGGTTTAAAACTCTTGCATTTTGTGAAAAATATAACAAATACACAATGAGACCTAATGTGTTTGTGAACCCGATAAGAATTTGATGTTTTATTTCAAGATAATGGCGTTTGTCAAACATATGTTTTTCAAAAGCCTGTGCAGGCATAGCTTGCTCCAAAACAACTCATTAGGGATTTTTTGAATTCTTATCTACTTGCACTTTTCTACTCTTAGGAACATTTAATAGAATTAGATTGTGAAGTGAAGAAAGAATTCAAATTCAGTCATGAAGTTTCCTTAGATCAC
Organism: Trichopoda pennipes; assembly: GCA_030448955.1. NCBI lineage: Eukaryota > Metazoa > Arthropoda > Insecta > Diptera > Tachinidae > Trichopoda > Trichopoda pennipes. The sequence continues at coordinate 108,393 of JASKUP010000223.1, read as the reverse complement.
AGTCTTAGCGAATTAGGTGAAGTAGTTATTAATAAGACTGATTCAAATGTGCAAGTAAATGGGAGTAAAATTGTATATAAATTTGGTAATGAGGAATTGGAAGATTAATGCAAATCAGGAAATCAGTTATTAATATTTAAATAATTCACAGGAACCATTAACAAAGACAAATAGAAAGTGACTAAAATTAGATTTGTCTGCACCGGAAACTAGTCTAAAATTAAAAGAATCCCTACAAAAATAAATGCAGAAAATATTAACTAATTACAAAATAGATATGCTTTTTTTAAGAAATAATTTCAAACCCACAAAATCGCCCAGAAGGATACAATTTTTAAAAAGAATGATAATATAAGTATTTACGTATATTTGTTCTGATTCCAGAATATTTTATTTAATATCAAGCAAATTTCGATTACGGGAAAACATGATAATTTTACACGAAACGAATTCTCCATTAATTCCATTAATTTGAAACCATTATTCGATTTATTTAAAGAACAATATTTAATTATAATTAAATTTAAGCAAGCCGGTGGAAAGTATGTTTGAATTTAAACAGCACTATATCTGAATTATTGTTGTTTTAATCAACAATTTAGTGTAAAAGTTGTTTTTAATATAAAATTAGTTCTATTTGCATACGGTTGTAGCTACTGAAAAAAACCTCTAGATCTAGTGACAAAGATGCGGTTTTGACAACACTAATAAACTCATGCTTATATATACGAAAAGTATGACGACCGTCGTCAAAGTATTAAAATGTCGTCAAACACGGGCTTACATAAAAAAACGGTCGTCATAATCATGCTTATGCATACATATATATAAAATATATTTTTGACGCCGTTCAATTTGAATTTTAGCGTTTTTAACCACATTTTTTGTTCTTACATACGGTAACGCGCTTATCAAATTATTATTTTTTTATTGGAAAATATTCATATTTAATGCGTATATATCAATAAAAGGATATAAACGATCAGTTGTAATAATATAGAGGAATCGATTATAAGTGGAATTAAAAAGTCAAAAAAATGGTCGCCAAAGTATTGTGGTAGCCAAACGCATGCTTATATATGTAAAAAGTATGACGACCGTCGTCAAAGTATTAAAATGTCGTCAAACTCAGGCGTAAACCAAAAAATGGTCGCCATACTTATGCTTATGCATATATATATATATATATATATATATATATATATATATATATATATATATATCTCGTATATCCATATAATATAGAATTTAATATTGAATTCTATATTATATAAATATTGTGTATGTTTATTAATATAACTTTACGTTATATTACTTAGAAGCTATAAGTGTTTATTATAATAACACTTAAATTATATTAAAACATATAAATTATATAGTAATATAACTTAAGTTATTATTTTAAATATATAAATAAATTAATAACTTAAAACTTACACAAGTTATAAGTGTTTATAATAATAACACTTAAATTATATAAACTATATAAGTTCAAATATAAGTTGAAGCACTAATAAAATAGTATATAAGTACTATTAAACTTAAGTTATTATTAAAAACATATATAAATGAAATGATAACTTATAACGTGAAAGTTATAATATAACTTATTAATATAACATAAGTTATTACTTGAAATATATAAATAATTTAATAATTTAATAAATAAAAATTTGCAGGAATTTATAATGATATTATTATGAGCTACAACTTAAGTCAACTTAAGTTGTAGTTCATAAACTTGCAAGTTAAATTATAATAAAATATATAAACTATAAGTTCAAACATAAGTTGAAACACTAATCAAATAGTAAATTAGTTACTATTAAACTTAAGTTATTATTAAAAACATATATAAAAAAAAATGATAACTTATAACGTGAAAGTTATAATATAACTTATTAATATAACATAAGTTATTACTTGAAAAATATAAATAAATTAATAACTTAAAACTTACACAAGTTATAAGTGTTTATAATAATAACACTTAAATTATATAAACTATATAAGTTCAAATATAAGTTGAAGTACTAATAAAATAGTATATAAGTACTATTAAACTTAAGTTATTATTAAAAACATATATAAATGAAATGATAACTTATAACGTGAAAGTTATAATATAACTTATTAATATAACATAAGTTATTACTTGAAAAATATAAATAAATTAATAACTTAAAACTTACACAAGTTATAAGTGTTTATAATAATAACACTTATGTTATATTAATAAGTTATAATATAACTTATTAATATAACATAAGTTATTACTTGAAATATATAAATAATTTAATAATTTAATAAATAAAAATTTGCAGGAATTTATAATGATATTATTATGAGCTACAACTTAAGTCAACTTAAGTTGTAGTTCATAAACTTGCAAGTTAAATTATAATAAAATATATAAACTATAAGTTCAAACATAAGTTGAAACACTAATCAAATAGTAAATTAGTTACTATTAAACTTAAGTTATTATTAAAAACATATATAAAAAAAAATGATAACTTATAACGTGAAAGTTATAATATAACTTATTAATATAACATAAGTTATTACTTGAAAAATATAAATAAATTAATAACTTAAAACTTACACAAGTTATAAGTGTTTATAATAATAACACTTAAATTATATAAACTATATAAGTTCAAATATAAGTTGAAGTACTAATAAAATAGTATATAAGTACTATTAAACTTAAGTTATTATTAAAAACATATATAAATGAAATGATAACTTATAACGTGAAAGTTATAATATAACTTATTAATATAACATAAGTTATTACTTGAAAAATATAAATAAATTAATAACTTAAAACTTACACAAGTTATAAGTGTTTATAATAATAACACTTAAATTATATAAACTATATAAGTTCAAATATAAGTTGAAGCACTAATAAAATAGTATATAAGTACTATTAAACTTAAGTTATTATTAAAAACATATATAAATGAAATGATAACTTATAACGTGAAAGTTATAATATAACTTATTAATATAACATAAGTTATTACTTGAAATATATAAATAATTTAATAATTTAATAAATAAAAATTTGCAGGAATTTATAATGATATTATTATGAGCTACAACTTAAGTCAACTTAAGTTGTAGTTCATAAACTTGCAAGTTAAATTATAATAAAATATATAAACTATAAGTTCAAACATAAGTTGAAACACTAATCAAATAGTAAATTAGTTACTATTAAACTTAAGTTATTATTAAAAACATATATAAAAAAAAATGATAACTTATAACGTGAAAGTTATAATATAACTTATTAATATAACATAAGTTATTACTTGAAAAATATAAATAAATTAATAACTTAAAACTTACACAAGTTATAAGTGTTTATAATAATAACACTTAAATTATAAAAACTATATAAGTTCAAATATAAGTTGAAGTACTAATAAAATAGTATATAAGTACTATTAAACTTAAGTTATTATTAAAAACATATATAAATGAAATGATAACTTATAACGTGAAAGTTATAATATAACTTATTAATATAACATAAGTTATTACTTGAAAAATATAAATAAATTAATAACTTAAAACTTACACAAGTTATAAGTGTTTATAATAATAACACTTAAATTATATAAACTATATAAGTTCAAATATAAGTTGAAGCACTAATAAAATAGTATATAAGTACTATTAAACTTAAGTTATTATTAAAAACATATATAAATGAAATGATAACTTATAACGTGAAAGTTATAATATAACTTATTAATATAACATAAGTTATTACTTGAAATATATAAATAATTTAATAATTTAATAAATAAAAATTTGCAGGAATTTATAATGATATTATTATGAGCTACAACTTAAGTCAACTTAAGTTGTAGTTCATAAACTTGCAAGTTAAATTATAATAAAATATATAAACTATAAGTTCAAACATAAGTTGAAACACTAATCAAATAGTAAATTAGTTACTATTAAACTTAAGTTATTATTAAAAACATATATAAAAAAAATGATAACTTATAACGTGAAAGTTATAATATAACTTATTAATATAACATAAGTTATTACTTGAAAAATATAAATAAATTAATAACTTAAAACTTACACAAGTTATAAGTGTTTATAATAATAACACTTAAATTATATAAACTATATAAGTTCAAATATAAATTGAAGTACTAATAAAATAGTATATAAGTACTATTAAATGGACTGCAATAATAAAAATGGGGCAATTGCATTGTATGGCTCTTAAACCATTTAAAGTTTATCTTTGATAAACGACAATGGATTTGTGATGCCAATGTTATTTGTGACATAGCAAGTATGGGAGGATATTATCACCTGTACGCCGCGCTAGTTGCTTACAAAAACATTATTTAATACAATGACAATGCCTAGAATCAATTGTAAACGACTTTTGTAGCGGGCAAGGTGTTGTAAGTGGTAGAGCAGCTGCCATACTGCGATCCACTGAAGCTCATCCTTAGCTTGATGATTCGATTAACTATGTATTGTATAATACACATACATAATATACTCAATTAATTATTATAATATATAATATATATATATATATATATATATATATATATATATATATATCGTATATCCATATAATATAGAATTTAATATTGAATTCTATATTATATAAATATTGTGTATGTTTATTAATATAACTTTACGTTATATTACTTAGAAGCTATAAGTGTTTATTATAATAACACTTAAATTATATTAAAACATATAAATTATATAGTAATATAACTTAAGTTATTATTTTAAATATATAAATAAATTAATAACTTAAAACTTACACAAGTTATAAGTGTTTATAATAATAACACTTAAATTATATAAACTATATAAGTTCAAATATAAGTTGAAGCACTAATAAAATAGTATATAAGTACTATTAAACTTAAGTTATTATTAAAACATATATAAATGAAATGATAACTTATAACGTGAAAGTTATAATATAACTTATTAATATAACATAAGTTATTACTTGAAAAATATAAATAAATTAATAACTTAAAACTTACACAAGTTATAAGTGTTTATAATAATAACACTTAAATTATATAAACTATATAAGTTCAAATATAAGTTGAAGCACTAATAAAATAGTATATAAGTACTATTAAACTTAAGTTATTATTAAAAACATATATAAATGAAATGATAACTTATAACGTGAAAGTTATAATATAACTTATTAATATAACATAAGTTATTACTTGAAATATATAAATAATTTAATAATTTAATAAATAAAAATTTGCAGGAATTTATAATGATATTATTATGAGCTACAACTTAAGTCAACTTAAGTTGTAGTTCATAAACTTGCAAGTTAAATTATAATAAAATATATAAACTATAAGTTCAAACATAAGTTGAAACACTAATCAAATAGTAAATAAGTTACTATTAAACTTAAGTTATTATTAAAAACATATATAAAAAAAAATGATAACTTATAACGTGAAAGTTATAATATAACTTATTAATATAACATAAGTTATTACTTGAAAAATATAAATAAATTAATAACTTAAAACTTACACAAGTTATAAGTGTTTATAATAATAACACTTAAATTATATAAACTATATAAGTTCAAATATAAGTTGAAGTACTAATAAAATAGTATATAAGTACTATTAAACTTAAGTTATTATTAAAAACATATATAAATGAAATGATAACTTATAACGTGAAAGTTATAATATAACTTATTAATATAACATAAGTTATTACTTGAAAAATATAAATAAATTAATAACTTAAAACTTACACAAGTTATAAGTGTTTATAATAATAACACTTAAATTATATAAACTATATAAGTTCAAATATAAGTTGAAGCACTAATAAAATAGTATATAAGTACTATTAAACTTAAGTTATTATTAAAAACATATATAAATGAAATGATAACTTATAACGTGAAAGTTATAATATAACTTATTAATATAACATAAGTTATTACTTGAAATATATAAATAATTTAATAATGTAATAAATAAAAATTTGCAGGAATTTATAATGATATTATTATGAGCTACAACTTAAGTCAACTTAAGTTGTAGTTCATAAACTTGCAAGTTAAATTATAATAAAATATATAAACTATAAGTTCAAACATAAGTTGAAACACTAATCAAATAGTAAATTAGTTACTATTAAACTTAAGTTATTATTAAAAACATATATAAAAAAAAATGATAACTTATAACGTGAAAGTTATAATATAACTTATTAATATAACATAAGTTATTACTTGAAAAATATAAATAAATTAATAACTTAAAACTTACACAAGTTATAAGTGTTTATAATAATAACACTTAAATTATATAAACTATATAAGTTCAAATATAAGTTGAAGTACTAATAAAATAGTATATAAGTACTATTAAACTTAAGTTATTATTAAAAACATATATAAATGAAATGATAACTTATAACGTGAAAGTTATAATATAACTTATTAATATAACATAAGTTATTACTTGAAAAATATAAATAAATTAATAACTTAAAACTTACACAAGTTATAAGTGTTTATAATAAGAACACTTAAATTATATAAACTATATAAGTTCAAATATAAGTTGAAGCACTAATAAAATAGTATATAAGTACTATTAAACTTAAGTTATTATTAAAAACATATATAAATGAAATGATAACTTATAACGTGAAAGTTATAATATAACTTATTAATATAACATAAGTTATTACTTGAAATATATAAATAATTTAATAATTTAATAAATAAAAATTTGCAGGAATTTATAATGATATTATTATGAGCTACAACTTAAGTCAACTTAAGTTGTAGTTCATAAACTTGCAAGTTAAATTATAATAAAATATATAAACTATAAGTTCAAACATAAGTTGAAACACTAATCAAATAGTAAATTAGTTACTATTAAACTTAAGTTATTATTAAAAACATATATAAAAAAAAATGATAACTTATAACGTGAAAGTTATAATATAACTTATTAATATAACATAAGTTATTACTTGAAAAATATAAATAAATTAATAACTTAAAACTTACACAAGTTATAAGTGTTTATAATAATAACACTTAAATTATATAAACTATATAAGTTCAAATATAAGTTAAAGTACTAATAAAATAGTATATAAGTACTATTAAACTTAAGTTATTATTAAAAACATATATAAATGAAATGATAACTTATAACGTGAAAGTTATAATATAACTTATTAATATAACATAAGTTATTACTTGAAAAATATAAATAAATTAATAACTTAAAACTTACACAAGTTATAAGTGTTTATAATAATAACACTTAAATTATATAAACTATATAAGTTCAAATATAAGTTGAAGCACCAATAAAATAGTATATAAGTACTATTAAACTTAAGTTATTATTAAAAACATATATAAATGAAATGATAACTTATAACGTGAAAGTTATTATATAACTTATTAATATAACATAAGTTATTACTTGAAATATATAAATAATTTAATAATTTAATAAATAAAAATTTGCAGGAATTTATAATGATATTATTATGAGCTACAACTTAAGTCAACTTAAGTTGTAGTTCATAAACTTGCAAGTTAAATTATAATAAAATATATAAACTATAAGTTCAAACATAAGTTGAAACACTAATCAAATAGTAAATTAGTTACTATTAAACTTAAGTTATTATTAAAAACATATATAAAAAAAAATGATAACTTATAACGTGAAAGTTATAATATAACTTATTAATATAACATAAGTTATTACTTGAAAAATATAAATAAATTAATAACTTAAAACTTACACAAGTTATAAGTGTTTATAATAATAACACTTAAATTATATAAACTATATAAGTTCAAATATAAGTTGAAGTACTAATAAAATAGTATATAAGTACTATTAAACTTAAGTTATTATTAAAAACATATATAAATGAAATGATAACTTATAACGTGAAAGTTATAATATAACTTATTAATATAACATAAGTTATTACTTGAAAAATATAAATAAATTAATAACTTAAAACTTACACAAGTTATAAGTGTTTATAATAATAACACTTAAATTATATAAACTATATAAGTTCAAATATAAGTTGAAGCACTAATAAAATAGTATATAAGTACTATTAAACTTAAGTTATTATTAAAAACATATATAAATGAAATGATAACTTATAACGTGAAAGTTATAATATAACTTATTAATATAACATAAGTTATTACTTGAAATATATAAATAATTTAATAATTTAATAAATAAAAATTTGCAGGAATTTATAATGATATTATTATGAGCTACAACTTAAGTCAACTTAAGTTGTAGTTCATAAACTTGCAAGTTAAATTATAATAAAATATATAAACTATAAGTTCAAACATAAGTTGAAACACTAATCAAATAGTAAATTAGTTACTATTAAACTTAAGTTATTATTAAAAACATATATAAAAAAAATGATAACTTATAACGTGAAAGTTATAATATAACTTATTAATATAACATAAGTTATTACTTGAAAAATATAAATAAATTAATAACTTAAAACTTACACAAGTTATAAGTGTTTATAATAATAACACTTAAATTATATAAACTATATAAGTTCAAATATAAGTTGAAGCACTAATAAAATAGTATATAAGTACTATTAAACTTAAGTTATTATTAAAAACATATATAAATGAAATGATAACTTATTATAAATTATATAAACTATATAAGTTCAAATATAAGTTGAAGCACTAATAAAATAGTATATAAGTACTATTAAACTTAAGTTATTATTAAAAACATATATAAATGAAATGATAACTTATAACGTGAAAGTTATAATATAACTTATTAATATAACATAAGTTATTACTTGAAATATATAAATAATTTAATAATTTAACCCTGCTGTTAGATTAGGACCATTTGGTCCAATTTTCTTTTCTTTGTCGTAATAACTTTTTAATGGTATCATATATTGCTTGAAGGTTTCGACTCACGTGTTTATTTTCTATAAAGACTTTATGTTCATAATTTCAAGTCTATAAAGTATCAGTGAACCGAAAAAATTCAAAAATTACTTATCTTGGATTAAGGACCAATTGGTCCAGTGAGTTATTTTATATAACTGAATGAAAAATAATAAGCATTTATTGTATTTAGTTGAAAGAAATAGCTCATTTATTGAAAGTACTTATTGTTACATGCTAGACAGTAAATTTTTCTGCCTGGTTTGCAAATGAAACTGCCGCACTTGGAACACCTGATATCTGATTTAGAGTTGCAACAACTACAAATTCCACGCTTCCTGGCTACGGTCTTATGGGACACAGTACTACAGCTCGCAGAATCTAATGAAGCTGGGGCTCGCATTTCAGACAGCAACTTAGCTGAGAAATGCTGCTGAGGTACTCTGCTCCGTTTCATCATATACGCATTAGCTAAAGAAAGCGACAATTTTCGCAAGAACTCCGGTCTTCTGCGATTTTGATCCGCTGGTGCCCATGAGGCATCGATGTCTGAGAAAATTATATATGAATTCAAAGCGGATATATCTAGCATATTGGCAAATACAATACTCGGCCATCGGTTGGTTTTTCGTTTTGTGGTGTAAGAGCCAATCATTTGATCAGCAGTATCCACGCCCCCTATAAAAAAGCAGGATAATGTGAAATATAATCAATAAAACCGAACAAATAACTCACCTTTTGTTGAGTTGTAATAAGATACAATCTGTGGTTTTTTTTTTGGATCACTATGATCGACTTCAGAATTTTTGTGCATTGTACTGATCAGAATGGTTGCTTTATTTTTGTGACTGACGTATGATACTAACGTTCCAATGGCACAGAAGGCAAATGTAGACGTGTACAATGGGAGTTTTTTTACATCTAGCAATTTTGGTGGAATGAAGGTTTTATTTTTCCGAACTGTGCCCACATACGTTAGTTTTTTCTCAAGTAGTTTTTTTGTCAATTCGAATGTTGAAAAAAAGTTGTCAGCTGTTATATTATGCCCTTTTAGCCCCTCAGTCAACTCTAAAACAACGCGTTGTCCTTGATTTTGCTCAGGTTTTGCATTTTTAGCTTTTCCCAGATATGGCTGTATCTTCCAAACGTATCCCGTCTTAGAGTCTACTGATAACCAAAACTTCAACCCATATTTGGCAGGTTTTGATGGCATATACTGCCGAAAAGAACATCGTCCTCTAAATCCAACAAGTTGCTCGTCAATAGTGACGTTTTCGTGACAGTTGTACAACATTGGAAGTAGTTGATGCCAACTTTCCCACAGTTCTCGGATAGGAGCGAATTTGTCGGTACTAGACATTTGTCTTCGACTTGAAACATTATCGAAACGGAGCGCACTCGTAATTTTGTGAAAAGTACCTTCAGACATAATTGCACGAAAAATTGGACGACCAAAAGATGCGTCAAATAACCCGTGAACATCTTCGTTTTTTCCACTGCAGTTTAAAATATCATTTATTACGACCACATTCCGAAATAAATAGAGCAGTAAACTACATACCGATAAACCCCAGCAAGAATAAGTACAGCAATATAAGCTCTCAATGTGTCTTCATCGATATCAGTCCATTTATCATAAAATTTAAGTTTGCCATAATTGTTCGTATTCTCAATAATAATCCTTTCAATTTGAGGTGGAAAAAAACACAAAAAAAAATGCATATCTGCATAAGCACATGTGAGTGTCCGACTAGAAGAAAAATATGTCAATGCTCTTTTAAAACTTAACTAACCTTATTTTAATATAAATACATTAAAATTAAATGAACAGAATATGGTGTGTGAGTGTTAAATGCTTAGTTTTAGTAAAAAATGTACTATGGACCAAATGGTCCCTAATAAATGATTTGTATATTTTTTTTAATCTAACAGCAGGGTTAATAAATAAAAATTTGCAGGAATTTATAATGATATTATTATGAGCTACAACTTAAGTCATCTTAAGTTGTAGTTCATAAACTTGCAAGTTAAATTATAATAAAATATATAAACTATAAGTTCAAACATAAGTTGAAACACTAATCAAATAGTAAATTAGTTACTATTAAACTTAAGTTATTATTAAAAACATATATAAAAAAAAATGATAACTTATAACGTGAAAGTTATAATATAACTTATTAATATAACATAAGTTATTACTTGAAAAATATAAATAAATTAATAACTTAAAACTTACACAAGTTATAAGTGTTTATAATAATAACACTTAAATTATATAAACTATATAAGTTCAAATATAAGTTGAAGTACTAATAAAATAGTATATAAGTACTATTAAACTTAAGTTATTATTAAAAACATATATAAATGAAATGATAACTTATAACGTGAAAGTTATAATATAACTTATTAATATAACATAAGTTATTACTTGAAAAATATAAATAAATTAATAACTTAAAACTTACACAAGTTATAAGTGTTTATAATAATAACACTTAAATTATATAAACTATATAAGTTCAAATATAAGTTGAAGCACTAATAAAATAGTATATCAGTACTATTAAACTTAAGTTATTATTAAAAACATATATAAATGAAATGATAACTTATAACGTGAAAGTTATAATATAACTTATTAATATAACATAAGTTATTACTTGAAATATATAAATAATTTAATAATTTAATAAATAAAAATTTGCAGGAATTTATAATGATATTATTATGAGCTACAACTTAAGTCAACTTAAGTTGTAGTTCATAAACTTGCAAGTTAAATTATAATAAAATATATAAACTATAAGTTCAAACATAAGTTGAAACACTAATCAAATAGTAAATTAGTTACTATTAAACTTAAGTTATTATTAAAAACATATATAAAAAAAAATGATAACTTATAACGTGAAAGTTATAATATAACTTATTAATATAACATAAGTTATTACTTGAAAAATATAAATAAATTAATAACTTAAAACTTACACAAGTTATAAGTGTTTATAATAATAACACTTAAATTATATAAACTATATAAGTTCAAATATAAGTTGAAGCACTAATAAAATAGTATATAAGTACTATTAAACTTAAGTTATTATTAAAAACATATATAAATGAAATGATAACTTATAACGTGAAAGTTATAATATAACTTATTAATATAACATAAGTTATTACTTGAAATATATAAATAATTTAATAATTTAATAAATAAAAATTTGCAGGAATTTATAATGATATTATTATGAGCTACAACTTAAGTCAACTTAAGTTGTAGTTCATAAACTTGCAAGTTAAATTATAATAAAATATATAAACTATAAGTTCAAACATAAGTTGAAACACTAATCAAATAGTAAATTAGTTACTATTAAACTTAAGTTATTATTAAAAACATATATAAAAAAAATGATAACTTATAACGTGAAAGTTATAATATAACTTATTAATATAACATAAGTTATTACTTGAAAAATATAAATAAATTAATAACTTAAAACTTACACAAGTTATAAGTGTTTATAATAATAACACTTAAATTATATAAACTATATAAGTTCAAATATAAGTTGAAGCACTAATAAAATAGTATATAAGTACTATTAAACTTAAGTTATTATTAAAAACATATATAAATGAAATGATAACTTATAACGTGAAAGTTATAATATAACTTATTAATATAACATAAGTTATTACTTGAAATATATAAATAATTTAATAATTTAATAAATAAAAATTTGCAGGAATTTATAATGATATTATTATGAGCTACAACTTAAGTCAACTTAAGTTGTAGTTCATAAACTTGCAAGTTAAATTATAATAAAATATATAAACTATAAGTTCAAACATAAGTTGAAACACTAATCAAATAGTAAATTAGTTACTATTAAACTTAAGTTATTATTAAAAACATATATAAAAAAAAATGATAACTTATAACGTGAAAGTTATAATATAACTTATTAATATAACATAAGTTATTACTTGAAATATATAAATAAAAAAATAATAACTTAAAACTTGCAAGTTAAATTATAATAAAATATATAAACTATGACTAAAATCTGTATTGTATAAACTGATAGTTATGTTTTTAATATATTTTAAAACTAAATTTTTATATAATCAAAGTCGTATAGTTAAAATATGGATTTTATGAACTTGTAAATATTATTAAAATATGTTAATATAAAGTGTTTTATAAACTAATAAAATAAATTACACGTTATATAACTATTATAACTTATATATGAAAACAATTAAACGAAATAAAGTGAAAAAAATCCACAATAAAAAAAAGTAATAAAGAAGAAATATGTGTTTAATATATAAAATATAATTATTTATTTCACAATACATCCGTTT